>CAVNYN010287274.1:0-30800 GCA_963692815.1 Nyctanthes arbor-tristis
TACACCATTGCCTACACTCTTTCCACACGACGCTCTTCCGATCTTTTGAAAAAACCATAAAGAGTTACAAGAAAATTCTTCAAGGTGCTAGACTTACTAAATTTTCTCTCAACTCACTTGAACCACTTGTGCATAAAAGAAGAGGAAAACACATCTATTTATAGGCTTCATTGACTTGGAAGACAAGACAATCCTTCTATGATTTAGATTCATTTTCCTCCTATGATTCTTCTTCTTTCCCTTTCATTTTCCTTTTAACTTTAGATTATTTTTTGCAACAAACCCAACAGGGAATGGATTTGACTCAGAAAATTCACATATATTTCCTTAATAGTAGTAGACATATGAGGGGAGTTTGAGGGAATTGAGGATACTAACATGGAAAGTATCAGTTTGATTAACTAGGACTAAACGATGTCAAGAAAACCATGCCATGAAGGGAGGAAAAGGAAAGAAAAAATGGGAGAAAATAGTGGAATAAAGAATCTCAAGAAAATCGGAAGAGTATTCCTTTGGAAGGGGGGAAAACTACATTTAGTAACATCAGCAAAGACATCACCAAAAAATTACGACCCCGTATCAGTGGCGGGAAAAAAACATACCAAACACCTTATTATTCTTATTATATAGATTTTAATTAGATCAAGATTCAAGCACAACAAATTCGATGACAACTTGGCTTGGCATGATTATTACATATTTTTATGAATTGCTTAAAGGTTTTTTAAAACTATTCTTAATCCCGCTAGTGATTTAGTCACACACCGACCGGTCTCGTGAAATAAAAAAGATTGGTCAGTTTGCAATCGACGGCTGATGTATTAAAGCCATTCACCACACCATTCAATTTCTAATATGGATTTTAGTACCATATATGATGATACTATCTCTTTACGGATTAATTTGTTTCGTTTATTCGCCACTTGGTCAATTGACTGTTATATGTTGTTATAAAACTTGCATCCGTAATTGAGTGGAGTGTTTTGTTGGTAAGGGATGTGTTATCTTTTTGTTACCTAGATAATTATGTTGTTTATTCAATTGATTGGGATGCGTTTTAAAGTTGTACTAACAATTGTTTCAACTCGTGTGATATGTTACGTTATGAAATTGTATATTGATAAGATACATGTAGATAATTATGTTTGTTTCTTTACTTTAACTCTTAATATATAAGCAAATGGATAGGACATTGGCATCCATCCATCATGACTTATTAATTTGAGTTATGCTACACTTTTTTATATTGTTACTTGATCGGAAGAGCACTTATCATTAAATGAATATTTATTATGAGATGGAATATGACATGTACATCTCCACCAAGTAGGCTTGGGCGTTGGGGTTTGGTTCGGTGTTCCTGTCGAGCCAAAACCAACCGACAATTGTCAATTTGGAATTTTTATGGACCCAAACCGACTAGCGCCTTGTCGGTCTGGTTCGGTTTCAATTTTTGTCAGTTTCTGGGGCTTCGTCGTTTTTTTAGTACTCGGATTGAACTGTTGATTTGTCAATTCAGTTGGTCTCTAACATCAAAATACCCACCCCTACCACCACGTACTTCCTTTGGTTTGTTTTAACTCAATTGAAATGCTTTGGAAAGAAAACATATATACTCCTATCAAATAATCCAATAACTAACTCGATAAGAGAGAGTATTATTATAAGATTCATTAATTAAAGATCCCATCTACTTGGGAGGATAATAACAAACAAAAAATCAACTTTGGATGAAGATTGAATCGAAAAAGTTAACCATGAAAATGGATGTAATTTTATATGATTACAACAATAAAATTTTCATTATCATGTGTTTCACATTCATGAGCCTACAACTTTGTACTATTGATTCTTGGAGATTGATGTGCTTGCTTAGAGAAATAATTGCCTCAGATGGAGTGAGTCAGCAGATTTGAAGAAGCCGTAGGACATTGGGATCTACACCTGACTTGATGATGCACACTTAGAAGGTGAAGAAAAGCAACCAAATGCTACAGTAATATGGAGTTTATTTCTAATTCCAATGCATTTTAAGCATCTCAACAATATGTAATCTCATAGAGCTTGACAGGAATCAAAGGACTATTAGGATATTTTTGAATTTTTTTCATACTTGTTTATAGTGGATTTTTTATTTAACTCTTTTAAGAATGATCTAGGGTTTTTCTTACCACTTGGTTTCCACTGAAGCATTCAACACTTTTGGATACCATTTTTTCCCCATTATTTGATATGTTAGCAAAATGACTTTTAGTTTTTAATATTACATTGTTTTTTCTTCCTTTAAGTTCTTTATAATATTGGAATGATATCATTACATATTCTTTTTTCCCTTTATTATATTAATTAATTCTTAATACCGGTATGTTTGATATGTGTGGTTGATCATTATTTTGATTTCTATTATTAGGTTGGAAAAGTGTAATTGGTAGTCGCTAGCAGTTGACAAATTGATAGCCACAATGTGCATCAATACGCTTCATGTTGTGTGTTAAATTGGTTGTTACTTTGTATTTGGCTTGATGCTTTGGGAAAGCCATATACTATTCGGAAATTAAACATTTGAAGTGTTTGATTTCTCAGTTACATTAGTATTAGTTTGTCTATTGCTTGAATTTTTTATTTTTATTAATTCTTTATGGTGTTTTTGTCTTGTTACTCTGCGTTGTTGCTATTGCATTTGACGTTGTGTGTAGGTACCAATGGTTTTTGCAGAATGGCCATTATTTGTGGAAGGGTTTTATTGGTTGTAGAATATAGGAGGATTTCCTAGCATTGGAAACCTTTTTCAGCTATCTTTCAACATATCAATATAGGTTTGTGATTTGGGAGAGAAGGACCATTTCAGTGAGCCTATTGTAAATTCAGTGATGTATTAGCAAATATAAACTAAAATGAAGAAGCCATTTATGACTCTTTATATATATATATATATATATATTACTAATGCAATTGCCATAAATTTTTGGATCTTTCATGTATTAAAGATTTTGTGTTGTACATGCTTTCTTATTTCGAACAAAATTTCCACGGACGTGTATATTATTAGTGATACGAATTTCAATTTCATTTGTATACATTTTGCCAAGTTTCCTTAATAGCTTCAATTGTTAAATATTGGGTTCTTTTCACTGTAGATCCCCAACCTTTCAATTTTCACTATTAACTCCTATCAAAATGACTTTTACCCTTGATACTTTATTTCTACTATAGGTCCCCAACTATTCAATTTCTATATAATTTTGTCCTCATTATTTTTTGAGCGCTTAGAAGCCCAACATTTATTTTTTATCATGTTATATTATCATTAATACTTTCTATACTAACATTTTAATTCTTACTGTTAATATCTATTAAAATTTTCATTATATCATTAATTATTTAAATAAAAAATAACAAACAATATAAAATAAGAAATTCACACACTCCAACATACTCAACCACTACTCAGTGACAACAGTTAGAAATGATAATAAAAGAAAAACATGATCTATAACAGTCTCGATGGATATCAAATATGCGTCGAAGAAAGTTTTCGATCTAAGAATAAACATGGCGAATCGGATCAGATTTCTTGATTTTCACAGATCACGTGATGAATATGGATTGGGTAAATCTGCCCAGGATTAATTTTTGATTTATAAAAAAACCCTAATACTTTAATTCTAATTTAATTTCTTGTCTCTCTTTTTTTTTATTTTCTCCTTAATTTGCCCCTATTTATTATCAGTCTCAATCCAATATGATCCACTAATTGTTAATCCCTAAAAAATTAAAATTAGTGCATTAGGGTTCGGTTTCATTTTTGTAAATTAAAATAATTTTTTTTGTTGATCCATGTTGATCTATATGCACTACATGATATGTGATCATGATTTGTTGTATTGATTCTTGGATCGTAAACTTTTTTTTTGCGCAGATTAGGTATTCATCAAGTTTAGTGTTGATCGAGTTCTTTTTATTATCAATACAAGCTAAAATATGTGGAGTTTTTATTTTATATTATTCTTTATTTTTATTTTTATTTAAATAATTAAAGATTTAATGGTAATTTTAATTAGAATTAACATTAATAATTGAAAGGTTGAGTACAGAAATGTTATATCCCCAGTAATACTTTCCATACTAGTATTTTAATTTTTACTATTAATATCTATTAAATTTTTATTATATCATTAATTTTTTAAATAAAACATAAAGAACAATATAAGATAAAAAATCCAAACATTCTAACCCGCTCTAACACAACTGAATGAAAATTTTAATAAATATTAATAGTAAGAATTAAAATGTTAGTATGAAAAATATTAATAGAGATATAACATGATAAAAAATAAAAGGTTGGGCTTCTACGTGATTAATTTTTTGGAATCTGCGTGAATAATTTAATAAATATCAATAGTTTTGTTAGTACAAAATAATATTGAAGTATTAACATAGTCAATATAGATAAGTAATAAGGAACATAACCAAGATTAACTAATTATGAAAAGACGATTATATAACGCATATTGCACTGGAATTCGCGGAAACTGGACATATATTCACACATGCATAGTGCATAGGATATAATCTAGTCTTAATTTATACAATTGAGTAAATGTAAACACATTTAATCCTTTAGCTTAGTGCCTTCCACTGGCACCATGTTATAAAAAGACGTGTCAATACATTAGACAGAAGTAATTCCACAGCCTAAACAAAATTACTTCTCTTGGTCCAACTTTTAACAATATTCAGAGCAAACTTTCAATGCCTGTGTACATGGGAGGGAAATCTCAATTATGAATCAATTGTTTTGAAAAGGCCAAAAAAAAAAATAATAATAATAATAATATGGAGAGAATATTTAGGAGCATACCACTTCTTTGAAAATGATGTTTAGCATCACATCATATACAGTGAATACTTCACCGCCATTTCTAGAAGAGAGTTGTTAGAACTATATTTCTGAATTACGAAAGTAGATGAATACATAAAATAAAATTGGGGAACATGAGTCAGGGGAACAGCGATGTAGATTTTTTGAGCATGTACCAAGAACTATATGGAGTTCAAAAAATTTGATTTTTTCAATATTTCAAAAGTATTAGTATGGCACAAGAATAAACGGGAGAGACAGGATCCATGTTGCATCAAGAGTCGCCAAAGTTAGCAACAGTTGGCACCACTGTTAAAATTGCTAAACATAAGCTTTTAGAAAAGGGCACCCGATCCATGGAGGGATAAAATTTGAGAGCCTAAAGAACACCTCGTGTGAGGCATAAACCTTTTGCAACTTTATAAACAATGGCACAATAGACTACTCCTGTCACATGATCATTCATTTCCCAGTTTGTTATCTGCAACTCTTTGATCTGTCATATGTTAACTTGCAATTTAAACTATTCATCTTGTTAAATTATTGGATCATAAGTTTTCAACTCAAGGCATATTTGAATTCTTTACATTTTCCATAAATTATTTTACTGATTAGCATTTAAGATAAAAAATACAGCTTTCAGTAATCTATCTCGGGTAAGTAAGAAAGAAACCGCTCAGCTATCAAAGTGACAACCACAAAAAGCAGAAATTTTCCATAAGGGAATCCAAGCGTGAATTAAGGAAGAATTAAAATGTGTAATGTATCTATTTTCTATATACACTACTATTCGTTTGAAATATACTAATATAACACATGTGCGATGTACGATAAGAAAAAAAGTTTGAAATTTAACTATGTGAAAGTATTTTTAATGAATTTACAATAGTTGAACATATTTTAAAAGTGTGAAAACACAAGGTATGTACCAATGGAGAAAATAACATCAATAATAGTACCAATCTAATATACTTATATTGAAAAGATAATCCACATTTATTCCAAAATTCAAAAGATAATCAACATTCCATATGCAATCTTCTTTCTCCTTGTACATATGCCTCAATAGAAGATGTCTATCTTTAATATTTAGTATATTTGTAGTCACAAATTCAGCAAAGAATCTATAAAATAATGGATATTAAGACATTAAAGCATAGTAATGTGGGAGTAAATTTTGATTCTACGAATAATAAATTCACACTTTCTCATGATGGTATGATCTTGTGTCAAAACAGAATTCGTTTGGATAATATGTAAAAAAATTCACAGGACGATATGAGTAGGATCATGTCATTTAATAGAGAAACATCATTAAAGTAAATTAAATACTTGAAATAGCAAGAATGTTCAATTAATTGCTCTTTCCATACGAATTATTTGGTCCCATTTTTCTTTTTAGGATGTACCAAATATATGGTCTCTTTCTATATTAAAATTTTTAATTTGCATTACTTTACAAATCTAACCATATTGAATACTTTAATTATCACTATTAATTTTCAATTTTACTCATTAAATAGGAACAAATTAGTACACGAACCACAAAATGTGCATTTCTAACACATATTTCTTAATTCTTGTGAAAAGCAAATAAGATCAAATAATCGAGATTGAGGGAGTATGTACAAATTTATTAAGGGCCCTCAACGCGTACACCTAGATCTGCCATTAGTGATAAAATGTTGATGTAATTAATATTTAATACTGCTAATTAATTAATAATTACTAATATTAATTTTTACGTAATAATATTATTAGTAACATATTGCATTCACAGAATAAGATTATTTTTTGAACAAATAGTCTTTGAATTTCTGTTGATATATAGAATTCAACAGAAATATGCTCCAAATTAAAAAAAAAAAAAGAGGTAGATAAAATTTCACTATTTAATGCCACATATCAGTAACTTTTAAACATTTTTTGATTTATCAAACTCAAAAAGAGATTTAAAAAAATCAACAAAGGAGATGTAAATCAACGATTCAAATGGAGAAGGAAAGAGAAGATCATAATTAACTACATGACAGTCAAAGAAAATAAGACCTTCAAATGTTATTTGCTCGGATTTGTACATAGACAACTTGATGTTGGAGACAAAAGAAAACACATTTTATTAAATTGAGAGACTTTAGTATAAAGATAAATTAGATAAACGCTAAGATGGAGATTGGAGATATAATTGAGAAAGAGAATAAAGGAAGAGAAAGGTAAAAGTGTGTTGACAAGAGAAAAAAATTAAAAACAAAAAAGGAAAATGACGTCATTAGTGACATCAACAGTTTAGACGGGAAAACCGGGTTAGACTTCTTTTTATTTAGATATATAGAGATATAGATAATGGTAACTTCAAGTGAAAAAGAACCATAAAGCCAAAGATAAGAATGTGGTCATTGCCTTTTTTATGACAAAGGTGAACCAAATATCCAACTATCTTCCACCCTACTTGCATTTTTCTTTCTTAAACTTTTGTCTGTGTCTTTTTTAGTTTGTGATAGCAATTTCCTAAGATCCCCGTGGACTAATTATTATACATTTGGATTTACATGATTTGGCAAATGCTACAAAGGAAGCTATAACAAGTGATGCTATACAACATTACTGACTGCAGTTTATACAAGTATTTATATTGATATTTTTATATTTTTTAGCACAATAAGGCTTACTTCAAAACACATTGAGATAAGATGCAATAGCCAATTCGGTCTTTTCAAAATGACACGCGTTAAAAATATAGTTCATCATAGTCAGTCATAGAAGATGTAAATATCAATGGATGTACAAAGTCACTCATTGTAGTAAAAAAAAAAGAAAAAAAAAATTGTCGCTGGGGCTAATAAAACAAAATTCAGTTTGTATAAACATCAGATAAATACCTGCTTGGCAAGGTTGCAAGCACGGTAATTTCGTAATAGAAAACACAGAACCTGCAAAATTAAGAATAAAGGATCTGAACCACGAGAAAAATTAACCACGTAAATATGAAGAATAAAAGCCCTGTTGTACCAATTACCGATTCTTATATAACTAACTTTAAAAAAGAAAAGAAAAAGAAATAAAGAAAGAACCTGCAAAACCCGAAAATGGGACAAAAAAGCTCGAAAGAAAAGGGAACGAGAGAGGACATCAGATAAATATGAAGGAAAAACAACAACAACAATGACTGACTGTATGCTAAACTATAATCAATATGCCAGATCTGAAGGATTATTACACTACTTTCATCTTTTGTACAAAGCCGAAACAGAACGCAATATGCAATGACAAACTACCTGGGACAAAGGCTGAGAAAACATTAAATTAGACACAGTAAAAATGAGAAATCGGAAGCAAAAAAAACAATTACTAAGAAGATCCATATCCTTTTTTGGTGGACGAGGACAAAGACCCGGAAGCACAGAGGAGAGAGAGCAGAGGAGAAGGGATGTGAGCAACACCACGCTGATCCACTCAATTTCCATGGGGGTTAAAATTGTAAATGAACACGTCTATAGGGGAAAAATCGAAAACACACTGTTCTAAGGAACAGTAAAATGTGATAGGGTGAACAGTACCTAAGAGAAAAAATTTGTATATATGTAAGACTAGTTAAGTATACGTGCGATGCACGTATTATGTTTTATTTTTAGTTCAAATCTGTGTAGATATTGTTTTATATACAGTTTGGGTAAGATAATACATGAAACATTAATAATATTTGCTCTAATAACAAAATAAGATAAAGTACAACACATAACGTATTTTGATCGATTTTATAATGTTGAAGACGTTCTACTTAATTGATACTTGATATGAAACTGCAATCTTTAACAAGAAATTCTTTAGCAGCAAAAAAATAATAAATATCACATTCATTCTACGAGTAAAATTAACCATAAACATAAACAATTAAAGCGGTCATTAAACCAATGGTATCTATAGAAAATCGAAATTGGTCAACCCAATTGAACTGTAAAAATAAACAATAATAATTTGTAGAGTAATAATTATGTCCCATGCTAGGGAATAGGAAATCAATAGTTAATTTACACCTGATAGTCATCGTCACCACTTGCGTTATAAGCAAATCGAATAAGACTGTCTGCCGTGCAAAAGGGAGGAGAAGATTCTAGGAACAAATGAAGAAGCAAATCTCAAATTGCCCTTTAGTATTGAGATAGGGGTAAAAAGGCAATTACACATGCTTAAGAGCATGGGCAAAATGGTAAGCAGCAAGCAACAGTAACCCGAGAATATTCTAATTATATGTAGGAGATATATAGATATATAGATTTTGAAGTTCAAATTTTTGGGACACTTATCAAATTCTACAATTGACACCTCACACACCCATCACATTAAATAACAATTTTCACTTTTTAATAAAATTTAACTAATTGTTATAAATTAGAAGGAATAATATAGAAAATTAGACAAAAAAGTAGAGAGAAACTCAAGAATTGTGTGTATCATTATGAAATCCAAGACCCCTATTTATAGGTACAACGCTCTTCCGATCTGGATTTTTGGGGTACAATAATCATTCACAATAGAATTAAATAATTTACAAAACTCCCCCTTGAATAACTAATTTATGCAACAATTGCTTATTAAAAACCTTGTTTGGAGAAAAACCGAATGGGAGAAAAAATTATCAAACTAAGGAAAAAATAGTGCAGTTGATTCTGAATAAATTTGGAGCTTCCAAGATGCTGCCTCATTAAAACCTTATCAAAAATATCCAATGAGATAAAAACTGGTCGAAGGAAAAAGAGTACAGCTGCTCTCCCTGAATTCATTCAATAATGGTCCTCTAGTATTAAATCATTTCGCCAAATCTTCAATACTATTCAAGACCTAACATGGAAAAAATCATGTGGGAAAAAATCCAAGTGAAAGAAAAATACATTATTCTTTAATACGCTGTTAATTCATTAAAAACCTTGCTAGGAAAACCCAGTGAGATAAAACCTCAGTCAATGAAAAAATACAACGCATATCTTTCTTATCTATATTGACAATCTATATAAAAACTTTTAGTTCTTTATATGCTTCAGGCATATCAAATGCTTCGGAGATTATACCATGTTTATCATATTTTTATATATTGTCAATTGAACAGAACTTCATATTTCAATTCTACCGCCACATATTTAATGATACTTCAACATAAGTACCTATTGATATTTTATTGACATGATATATATATTTTCAAATGACTAGACTGCTGGTCTTAACATATAGCAATCTACTAGATTGCACCTTTTTTGTTTAGCCAATATTCTATGTAATTAAATTTTTTGTTGAAGAATTAATTCATCATCCTCGCAATCATTTAGTTCATTAATATTTAGTTATCGACGACAACTATTTCTTATCGATTCCATTTGATTCTCATTGTAGACACAATACTTTGAGATCTCTTTTATTTTACAAATTTCAGGTACCTGAACTACTTCAGGGGTTTCTGATTAGTTATATCTATATACTCTTCTAGAGTATTATGCCTCAATATGACCATCATATAAAATATTTGTTTTATATTCTGTTTTTAGATATTTATTTTGGAATCGAGCATATCATATTTTAGGCTTGTCATTAATACTCAAATCCTCTTATAGGATTTTATATCAATTTAAGTTGGAGCATTTAACTTTGTATATAGTATTGGTAACCATATAGTCAGTAATCTGAAATGCAAACTATCTTACAAACTTCATGTTTGCGTTATACTATGCGAGGATTATAAACACGCATTTCATATATTTGTTACCAACTATCAATAGATCCTCCCCTTAATGCTGAGAAGATTTAGTGAATGAAGCAACAATTGACAAATCATGTCATAATAGATCATCCTTCGGGGATGAAAAATAAATGTTATGTAAAGGTTTCAAACTTGAACATGTATTCTCAACATTCAAAAATACACATCTTAATTATGTGGTGGTGCAATTATACATAAATCGCATTTATAACCTTTAGTAAAGGGATGCTTCTGACTGTTAGCCAACTATAAAAGGGATATCATATTATAAGTTTTATTTGACATATTATATAAAAAAATAATATTGCAAGTGAAATTTCAGTTTCACTTAATATTGTTCTCAATAAATGGTGTAGCAAATGACTTGAGGCATTTAACAATATTATTTTGCTAACCATAGGCAACAAAATATCCCAACCAAATGTGAACATAACTTATTTGGGATATAAAATTCACTAGCAAGATAAACGTATCTTTATTTTATATTTAAAATTTGCTCACAATTAGTCAATCGAGAAAATAATCTCACAAACTTTAAGTTATGAGTTATATCGTACATGTGACTTCTAGTGGATCCGAACCTAGATGGTCTACATGGAGGGTGAATGGGCCCATGGTTCACCCCTAAATATTTTCTAAATACGTTTGGAAACATAGTTTCAAATTTAGCTAGTGATACGTTTGCAATATATTTACCTTGAGAACAGATGATGCATGAAATCTAAAGAACTTCCAGTTATTCAAACGATTCTTAATATTTTTATTATAAAAAAACCAGGATGGTAGAACCGATCATGCCAAATAAAAAACTTCCAGCTTAACAAGTATTTTCAAATAATAATTGAACTTCTAGTTCAATATATTTAATAAAATCTACGAGATTTTATATGATTATTCATAAATCTTTAACATGACATCTTTAGGATTTTTGCTAGAATTCAATTTGGAAAATATCACTACATTTATTATATTACTTGTGATATTTGTCGAGATACGATAAAATATTCATTGACAAGATATACTCATGAAATCTTCAGGTTTTCAACTACGAAAGTTATGAATATCAAATCAATTGAAATCCTAGAATCATTAAGATTCTATATTCTTACAGAATACTCATAGTAATCACATTTTTCAAGAGCAATAAATTATTATTTCAATTTAGATTCATATAAATATACTCTTTTAGAGTATATCAATCTAGTTAAACTAGCACTTCTTCAAGAGTAATAGTCTAACATTCTTCAATATCATTTCAACTATAATAAAAAGAATCATTAAAATATTAGACATAAGAATTTCTCACTTTGATGATATGTAATATTCAACTGGACTATCAATGTATTGTACATTTATCTATGAAAACACAATAATTAATCGCACATATTTTGTTGTCAGAGAACACAACATATCCAACTAGAATATTATATTTATAATATTTTTTCAAAAAAATCCAATAGATTATACGTTCTATGGCTCTTCTAGAGCCTACCATATTCTTCTAGAATATGAGATAAAATTGGGAATATTCTTATAAAAATATCATAATAATCTTCAAGATTATTAATGAGTTAGAGATATTTTTTCTTTCTTCAAGAAATCACAATAATAGAAACAAAATTATACTTATTCAAGATGCAAAAAAATCCAATATATTAATGTTCTATATCATTAATATAATTCTAAATGCAGTAATTCATAAGAAAATATTATTTTTTAATATATTAGGGGCTTTTTATGAGCAAATCTATTTTATCTATAATAATCTTCAAGATCATTGATAGATTTCAAAAAATCATAATTGTTCAAGAAATTACAACAAGCATAAATTGATAATTTACTAATAAGTTAAACAATCATATATTATATATCAATATAATAATTTAGGTATCCCAACAACCAATTATCCAAAATAAGAATCAACAATAATATGGTAAGAGTATATGGATATCCTTTAATAAACTCACTCATTTATTCTATCAGTGTATGAGATAGGTGACAATGAAAGGAAACTCATCAGACAAAATTTTTATAGAATTCAAAACCATGAAAGAATTTTTTGTTCATAATTCACAAAAACAAAATCCATCTACAGCTTGGATTTAAATGAAATCTTCTAGATTTCATAAAAGATCTTCAAGAATAACTATATAAGATTTACTATATATAATTTATACAAATTCGCTATTCAGGAGTAACATATATTTAGTAATACTCAATCTAAAATGTTACTATTTCTCAACTAACAAAGAATTTTAACAATTCTTACTACTTGTTCTTCATGAGCAATAAATTTCATAATCAATAATTTAGATGACTACTACTACTAGAGTAGTTCAATATTCTTCTAATATCTTAAAATTTGCAATAATTCGTTCTTCTGGAACAAATAATATTATCTTATAGTACTTGTGCTAATATGATTCTCCAAGAATAAACAATAAATTTTTTCACTAAATTTTAATCGTACAACGACGTGCTTTTCATGAGCAATATTAACTTTTCATTGCTAATTAGTATTGATTTAAAACATTATTACTTCCGAAACAATAACTAAATATTCTTCAGAAATATTTAGTATAGATCTTTTATATTTTTGTTCTCCAAAAATAAGTAATACTTAACTGAAATATAACAATAAATTTTGCCACTTCAAGAGCATAATATATTGCTTCTTCTGGAATTTATTTAGACTATTACTACTTCAAGAGCAATAGTTTAAAATACTGAAGCCAGGCAAATTAATAACTATATCTAGTATTAATTACTCTTGAGGAGTAAGTAATACTCTACAGGATTGTTATAACAGGTTGTGCTACTTCAAGAGCAACAACATATAATACAGTATTATTTATTTAACAATAAGTAATATACACATATGACAAACAAATTATATGATTAATGATTTATATAATAACAATGAGAATAAAAGAGTATCTAATATAACACAAAAAATTAATAATAAACAAAAATAAAAACTGTGCTTCTTCGGGAGAAAAAATTTCCGATCTTTATAATATCAAATATTGATTGTTTCTTCAAGAGATAGCAACCAATAATAAATCTCTTTATATCTTACTCTCCAAAAGCAAATAACATTTTTCTAGAATATTTTTAATAAGAGATAAAGTTGTCATTTTTGGGTAATCACAACAAATATCTTATGAAATATTTTATCCAATAGTTTATAGGAAACAAATTATGTTTCCTTATCATATCATAATTATTAACATATCTCAAGACTCCTTTAATATTATTATTCATATACATATATTCTTCAAGAATATTTAAGATCAAGAGAAATCTGTAATTTTTCAGGAATTTATACATAATAATCTTCAAGATTATTAATGTGATAGAATACTACATCCCCATAAATATCGATACATTAATTATAACATATTGGGATAATCATGTGAAATTCAAAAACTTTATCCAAATAACAGTGTATCAATTACAATGATACATGGATCAATAGGAGTTTATCATATCACGGCCAGGATAATGAACAATAGAAGTGATACAAATTGTAGCTTTCATATTCACATTCATCTATAATAGATTGCCACAATTATTTCAGGAAAGAGATCAATTAAGAGAGAATTCATGATCGCCTTCCTATTATAAATAAAATAATAGTATGAAAAAGAATTGAATGCCAAAATTCATTGAATTAAATTTTGGCTGTCCATCTCTATATATGCACATAAAGACTTGTGACTCAAATTAATTTTTTGAGATCAAGTCGTACAGTGGAAAAAAAAAGGTCATTTTGACTTTTACACCATGATAATACAAATTTGGGGATAATCTTACCATTAAATTGACAAACTATCCTATTATCAAATTCAGAATAATATTACCATTAAATTGGTAGATCATTCAATTTGAAAACCATCTAACCATTAAATTTGATAAAAGATTCCAACTAAGATGACACACAAATTAATTATCTAAAAGAAAACATATATAATAATAAAATTCTTTGTGCATAGTTTACATAATGATAGAAAATAATTAATCGCAACTATGCATGAATGGTGTTCATATGACCATGGAAAAAGGATCAATGAAACCACCTATACTCTAGATAGAAGAGAGGAAAAAGAAGAAAATAAAATCATATCTAAAGAAGATAAAGAAAAGAAATTAATAGCGGTTCGTGCTGATAATGTGTTATAAATTAGAAGGAATAATATAGAAAAGTAGACAAAAAAGTAGAGAACAAACTCAAGAATTGTGTGTATCATTATGAAATCCAAGACCCCTATTTATAGGTACAAGTATAGGGTTTTGGGGGTATAATAGTCATTTACAATAGAATTAAATAATTTACAACACTAACCAAATTAAGCCACATGTCCCAAAAATTCAAAATTC
Source organism: Nyctanthes arbor-tristis (assembly GCA_963692815.1). Taxonomy (NCBI): domain Eukaryota; kingdom Viridiplantae; phylum Streptophyta; class Magnoliopsida; order Lamiales; family Oleaceae; genus Nyctanthes; species Nyctanthes arbor-tristis. The sequence continues at coordinate 14,991 of CAVNYN010287274.1, forward strand.
AAATTATATTATAAATCAATCTAATTATAAACGATACCAAACGGACCAAATATTTTTCTTATTTAAAAATATTCATTCAAGTAAATATCAATTATAATTTACTTTTTGAATTAATAAGTTTGAAAAGAAAGATATGGGTCAAATTTAAAAAAGAAAATAAAATTAATACTTTTAATTGTTCTCTTTGATGCATTTTATCATATCTTAAAAATTAAATCATACTAAAGTAGTCGACAATATCTTTATTTTAAGACTTATGTTGAATATGATTCGGTTAAAATATTAACTCGATTTGGACAATAATATTAGAAAGAGAAAAAAAACTAAAAATATGAAAATATGAAAATAAGTTAACCAATTACGAGGCAATAAATTAAAATATCCCCCCTCTCTCTCTCTTATTAACTCTTCTTTCTCTCTCAGCCCATTAATAATTCTAACATATCCTCTAACGGAGGGTAAAGATACCCCTATTATGAATAAAATTACACTCCTCTCAGAATACTGAAGTTTTTTCTCCGTATCTTCAAGAGAGAAGAAAAAGAAAACAGAGAGCGCAGATACCTAGAGACGTGGAGAGAGATCTGAGAAGACTACATGCAATGACCTGGTAGATAATTCAGTATAAAAGAATGATAACTAAAAGAAAACTATGAAACGGGGCCGTATTAGACGAGCATAAACGAATAGTAAAACAATTAAGAGCTTGTTTGAAGCTTTTGATTGGTCAAAATGTGGGGAATATATAATGAGGAGAGAGGGGTAGAATGTGTATTGAGAATTTAAAAAGTTTTAAAATATGTAGTTGTAATTGAATAACTATCAAATCAAATATCAAATCATTGGTAGGTAAAATTATAAATTGGTAAAATTACTGCCCGTAGCACAACCTCCTCTCACCACTGTCCTATCGCAAACTCTGAGCCAGCGCTATGGATGGTGTGTCTAACCGAAATTGGTATTACATGGAATAAACCCATACTTTTCTCTTAAAATTTTTTTCATTTTTAAAAGGTAAGATCACAAACAAACATAGATATTATGTAGCCTAAGCAAGCACAAGATGTGACATCCCAAATTTTTCTTTTTACTTTCGTTTCATGTGATAGAGTGAAACGTGGGGACCTAATCAAATACGAACTTAAGATTACGGGTTAAAGTGATAAAGTGGAAAAAAAAAGAAAAAAGAAGAAAATGCAAATGAAATGAAATGGGAAGGCAAAGCCGATTAAGCCACCGACTTTGACCATTGGTCTTGTATTATATATATATATATATATATATATGTGTATTATAAAAAAAGGAAATAAACACAAAACAAAAGAAAGAAGAAACAGAGGGAACGAGAGAAACAGAGAAAGAGAGAGAGAGTCGTGAGATAGCGAGTGCGGGAGATGAGGGTTCGGTCTTGCAAGAAGAAAATTTGAGAAATTGGAGAATCACATCAAGGAACTATCATTACATGTAAGTGTTACTCACTTTTAGCTTTCATTTCATATAAATTTTAAAGATTAATCTTCTTCTAGGGTTAATAATCTTTTCATAGAATTGAGTAGTTAGTCATGATTTAGTTTCTATAGGTTTAAATGGTATGAGAATCATTCTTAGACATGAGATTAAAATCATACAACGCCTAGTATAAAACCATGTAAAGTTAGTATATAAAAATTGTAGTTTAAAAAATATATATATATTGAAGTGAAACAAGGATGTAGCAAAAAGGGCCCGAGAACTTTCTGCCAAGATTTTGGAGCAATAATAATAATAATAATAATAATAATAATAATAATAATAATAAATAAATAAATAAATAAATAAATAAATGAAAGTTTGAGGAATCTTGGAACAAACACAAGTTTACTTATCTTTAAGTTTTGTTTTATGTAAGTTTTAAGATGAAAATTATATTTAAAGTTTATGGGAAATTTTATGAATATGCATACTAGCTTGTAATTTTGTTTACTACAAGTTTTAATGGCATGAAATTATTAGTTAGCTACGAAATTTGAGACTCAATATGTTAGTGTAATGAGAGTTGTCTAGTGTATGGATGGAGATTTAAATAGAGGAATTAAAGCTGAAAAATTTTAAATGAAGGGTTATTGGGGCTATTAAGATGGAAATTCTCATGAAATTGAGTATTTGACTTATAGTCTTAGTATTCATGGATTAAATTGATATGGAATGATGGATTGGAGCTAAATGGAATGTTATGAAGTTAATGTGATTGATTTTATGGAATCAAGTATGTAAATATGGATTAAATAAAGGGGGAAAATAATGAATTAGTAGGCACAAGTTACATGTACTTAGCTTTCTTGAAATGAATATTGGTATGAGATTTTCGTAGTGAAGTTATTGAGGGAAGCATAAAATTAATATGAAATTCTAGCAATGCAAGCATGTATGTATGAATTTAATGAAATGACTTTTGACATGAAATTAGTATAAATGCTATTCTGCCCTTCGAACTTCAAAAGGTCATAAATGATAGTATATGTGGAATTTTAACAAGATACAAGTTGAGAAATGATCTCCTATGAGTTGTCTATCATTCAAAATTGGAATGACACTATTTGGAGACCGGTAGAAGTTTTTATGACATGTTTAGTAAGACAAGGCAGTGTATACCCGAGAACAGAATTTCTGGAAGGTGGAAAAAGATTTTGGCATAGCCAAGGTAGTTTTCCTGAGCTCAATTTTGTATTTGATGAACGTATATGAGTTTTCTACCTCCTAGTAGAATTTCATAAGCATACGACATCATTCGTGATTTTAAAATGATTTTGAATGGACATTGCCCAAACAGGGAAAACTTAACGAGCATTGTTTGAAGAGTTGAACCAAGTCTCGATTCAATAAGTGGTGTTATGATTTTATAGAATAATATGATGGTAAATGAGGAATTGGTGAAGTTGAGAATAAATACAATTAATGAATGATTTAATATTTAATAGCAAATGAGGAAAATTGTTAAAGACTAAAGATTTGTGTTTAAAGATAAAGAGTTAGTTTTATATTTGGAAGGAATTTAAGATTTTAATATGTGGTATTACTACAATTTCTAAGTTGTAAAATAAAGTCTAGAATAATTATACAAAAGAGTCATGTCTAATTGAATAGTGAAGAAAACTCGAAGAATTCAATAGAATAGAGGACTTGAAATCAAAAAGGGAATTTCATGTTGATAAAGTTAGTCGAACTGGAAAGTCCTTAATTAATAGATAAGTTAGAAAGAAAGTAAATGGGATTGAGTAAGGATAAATAAAAGAATTGAGTTATATATGTGAATTGAGAAATCAGGAAGAAATTAAATGTTAAGTAGAATTTTCATATGATGTCACAGGAAATGATAAAGGCTCAAAGGAAATGAAACACGAAAGAAACTATGTTGCTACTTAGCCCGTGAGTGGAGATTCTTCTCTTCTTTTCCTTTTAAATGAAAATGTATATTATGCTTTGGTTTCACAGAAATTCGTAGTATTTTATGATGAATGTATTTACATGAAATTTCATGAAAGTTGACATTTCTTTAGAAAAGTTCATGTGAATGTTTGTATGAGATAATGTTTCATGATTTTAAAGAATGTTTGAGTTGATACATGATTTATGATGTATGAAAACCTCCAATTTGTATCCAATGTTATGATATGCCGCCTACTAGCGAAGGGGCCTATATGGATCAAGCTGATCATATGATATGCCGCCTACGGGTGAAGGGGCCTATGGCTCAAGCTAACCAAATGAACGCCGCCCAGGCGAAGGGGCCTATGTGCTAGCTATGGCTCAAGTTGTTTAATTGTGCCGCCTAGGGCGAAGGGGTCATAAGGTACCTATGGCCCAAGCTGACCGTCTACGCGCGTATGACTTGATATCATGATCAAGTGATGTTGGATACTCTTTGGGGAATGATCTTGAAATGCAATGATATTCATGATGTTTTCTAATGAATTCTATGATGATTATGAAGTGAAATGATGTTCATGATGTTTTCTAATATGTGATGATTCCATAAAGGTTGATGTTATGCTAGATTTATGTTTAAAGTCATGAAATTCCTAAATGAGCTTGAACATTTTATTTAAGATGTTGCAAAAGTTACATTTCCATTTTCGAAAGCATGTTTATTGTTAAAAATTCTACTCAGTGGGCTAGTTAGCTCATATATTTTCAAAATGATTTTCTCAGCATGTGGCAATTGGAGTTTGGGCAACACGTCTGGATCGAGCATGCTATTTTCCAGAATTGAGCCACCACTTAATGAAAAGGAATTATTATAGAGTTTGTCTTATTATGATTTATATACTTGGACATGTTAAGTTTATTAGCATGCATAGGCGTATATGTTGTGAATTTTACTTGGTTTTAGTATATTTCTTCACAATGAAGTGTTATAAATAGAAAAGTTACGATTCTTATGTTGTGAGGTGTTGGCGTTGGGAAATTATTACATTGTGAAGTGTATTTAGGTTGATGTTGGGTATTATGCAGGTTGGTTTCTTTATAAATTAGAGGAGAGGCTGTCGAAATTTTTCTAGAATAAGTAATATATTTATGAGCCTTGACGGTAAATTCTAGCTACTAGTTGGAATTTATCGTCGGCGCATGTCACATTTCTAGTAAGTTTGAGGTACTAGGAGTGGGGCGTGTCACAAGACAAGGTTAACTAAATAATTTAAAGCAATATCATAAATTTCATAGTAGTGCGTAGCAGTAGTCTTAGTCCATTGGGGATTTTAAGAGAAGAATTCTCTTTCGATATGAATGCCCATAAGTGGGAAAATTGTTTATAAGGCATTGGTTCCATTTTGTTTACAGGATCCTCGTATATCATAGGGACAAGCACAATTCTGACCATGTTAAATGAGGAAGTGTAAACCTTCCAGATCGGAAGAGCTTCTTGAGGCTAAAAAGTTTGTTGATGCTTCTGGATCTCCTGTATTCTCTTGTACCATCGAGCAGAGGATTAGCCATGCTCTGATACCAATAAAAGGGGAACGGGGGTGTTTTCTGCTGCATCACTTCTCGCCCTCAAGAGCAGGACGCAGAAGCATCTTCATCTGCTTACTTTCAGTGATAGAGCACACAATTCTTGTATCAGTATTGTTATATTCTAGTAAGACATTGGTCCAATCAGACTTATTCCAGGCTTCAGAGATTTCTTTCCCTAAACCTCCTAGTAATTTGGTGAAAAGTCTTGCGCTTAGTTCTAGAGTGTAATAGTATCCAAAAATAACAGCAAGGGCAAAGAAGTCTTGGAGAAAAAGAATAACTTTAACCCAATTTCTGAGTTGTAATTGTTCCATAACTCAAACCATTTATGATAATAATCCTTAAGATATTATCAATAAAACCAATGGATTGTTGCTTATGCTGCATAATATCTATGTTTGTTTGCGATCTTATCTTTTAAAAATAAAAAAATTTTGAAAGAAAAGTATGGGTTTATCCCATGTAATACCAATTCTGCTGTTGGAACCAATTCCTCTGATGAAACCATTGTGCCTTGCATTCATAAGAAGACGATGTCTTAAATGACATAATCTTCCTTTGATAAAGGAGAAGCAATATTCTGATATTCAGAATCATTAATTGCATAATGTCTCATTTATTGTTATGAATTAGCCTAATATTAAATGGAAAATGCCTTGTATTTTTTAAGACTTGTTCTAGACACACCACCATCCCATGACACTGGCTCAGAGTTTGCGCTAGGAGCGTGGTGAGAAGAGGCTGTGCTACGGGCATTGCTCCAATCCCACATCGGTTCTCCAGTACAACCATGTTAAATGAGGAAGTGTAAACCTTTCTTTACAGGGATCCTTTTGGGGGTGAAGTTAGACATTAATTTTATCAATTTATAATTTTACCTACCACTGATTTGATAATTATTCAATTACAATTATATATTTTAAAATTTTTTACATTCTCAATACACATTTTACCTCTCTCTTCTCATTATAAATTCCCCACATTAATAAAGAGCATTAAACAAGCTTTTAATTGCCTTAATGTGTAGGATGTGTAGTAAGGAAATTATCTCCAACAACCGACCGGCGGACCGGGGAAGAAAGAGACAAATTGGGATTTTTCTATTAGTAGTTCAGAGGTTACACACTCTTGTACATTATAGGTGGAAATGTCCCATTTGCCCTTAATCATCCCCCTCACGTTGATGTCAGTTCAATATCTCGCACAAAAGGGTCACACTCCATCTTTTATTTGATTTCTACTGTAAACAACACACTGATAAAATCTTGGAAATTTTCCGATGCACTTTCCGGCAAGCTTAGCGGTTCTCCGAAGCATATGGTGCATATAAATGTAGCCCAGTTGGGTCTCTGACCCTCCAGCAGAAAAGGAAAGTGACCCCCCAAACTCCAAATATCGCCGGCGTAGCTGTTGTAACTTCCGCCATATGCCCATACTGAGCTGATAGTATTCTCCTAGGAAAAAATCAGATATGTTCTTTTTCAAACTCACCCAACCCGTATTTTTTCTCGTCTCAACCAAATCATCCATTATCTCTGACCGACGGTGACAATGTACGACCGACCACGAGATGAAATATATGATAATCTAATCTGAAAGCAACAAAAACTTAGGCTGCGTTCTTTTCGTGATTCAGTTTTCTATTTTTGAATTTTCAATTCATTTTTAATTTTCTGTTTTGAGTGCTTATTTTCAGATTTCTAAAAATGCGTTTACTTTGTCATTTTGGAAAACTTTTTTAAGAAACCTAAAACTAGAAAACATATTCTTTTTGACATTTTGAGAATTTATTTGCTTGTTAAGTAAATTAAATTATTTTGTTCTTTCGTTAAAAAAATTTGTTTGGTTTTAATATATCATTACCAAGATTAAAATATGAAAGTTTGCTATAGTTTGTCATGAAGAAAAAGGAAATACAAAAAAAAATAATAATAAAATTAATAATAATAATAACTAAATTTAAAAGCATATGACACATGAATAAAATTAAAGGAGAGAGAAATTAGAGGAGGATGGACGAAGGATTGTAAAATTAGAGGAGACTAGAATTGAAATTCTCAAAATATATTGTTTTCCTTATTTTTAATGAAGTACCTGTTTTGTTTAAAAACTCTCAAAATGACTTTTTATCATTTTCTATTTTCTTTGTTAAAAAATTTCTTGTTTTTTAAAATTTATTTTTAAAAATATAAAAATAAACGCGTTTTCAATGTTTTAAAAAATTGAAAATTAAAAATAGTCTCAAAACAGTAAAGAGAATATGCTATTAGAGTTTACAAACTGTCGTAACACCCAAAAACCAGAAGTGGAGGAAGCTCGTCGGGAAACTTCCAGCAACATGTATGTGCTCGGCGATGAAGCGGCCAGCTGGAAGACGATGGGTGAGGGAGTGGGGTTCTGCGATGCTGGTTCTCAAATTGGAGGAGGTTTCAACTTTCAAATCTGATTTGGGAAGGGGCGCCGAAAATGGGATTTTAAGTTTTAACTCGTTAACAGCTGCTATGAATATGGAGAAAGAATTTTTTTTTTTATCTTTTGAGGATGAGAAAGAAAATTTGTTGAACTCGAACAAGAAGGAAAGAATGGTTAATTTTCCCTTTACTGTCGTTTTCCGGTGAACCAGAATGGGTGGGAAGAGAAAAGCTACAGTGGGACAGAAGTTTCCCGGGAAGAGAGAAAGATAATGACAATGGGTTCCACCACTTACACAGACACAATACATGAAGGGGGCATTTAAGTATTTTTACGGGTTGTGATTACAGATTGGGTAAGACTGAATTTACTAATAGAATAATTCGACAAATTGAGAATTAAAGGACTTGCTTCCCTGTTTTAGAGTTAATTACTTAAAATGCTATCGTACTTTTAAAAAGTTATCTCAAATATCACTATTTTTTAAAATTTACTCAAACTTACTTAAAATACTACTGTATTTTTAAAAAATTATCTAAAATACCACTATACTTTAAAACTCACTCAAAATGCCACTAAACTTATTAAAGTATTATCCCGTTTACCACTCCCGTTAAAAAATATAACGAACTTGATGACATGGCTAAAGAAATTTACCACGTAACATCTTTACTGTTATTTTTTAACCGGGTATTGAAGTAGTGTCAAATGAGATAATATTTTCACGAGTTTAGTGACATATGGGGGAAAGTTTTATGAAACTTTATACAATTTTAATGCCATTGTACTTTACAAAATTTTCCTCATATGCTGCTAAACTCGTGAAAATGTTATCTCATTTGCCACTACGTCAAGACCCAGTTAAAAAAATAACGGTTAAGATGCTACGTGGTAAATTTCGTTAACGATGTTATCAATTCCGTTACATTTTTTAACGGGGATGGCAAACGGAATAATATTTTTATAAGTTCAGTGGCATATCGGGTGAGTTTTAAAGTATAGTGACATTTGAGATAATTTTTTGAAAATATAATAGTATTTTAGGTAAGTTTTAAAGTACAGTGACATTTGAGATAACTTTTTAAAAATACAGTGGCATTTTAGGTAATTACTCTTATTTATTTTTGAGAACCACACGTTTCGTCACTTTCCTTCTTGAATCAGTTTCACAGATTCTCCCCAATAATCCATGTATAAATGCAAAGAAGCTACAATACATGTTTATAGCTATCTTCTTGTAGTAAGAAAACGAGTGAAGAAGGGATGACGGACGCGACAATAACAATTGTACTAGAAAAACTGGCGGATCTGCTTGTTTCCACAGCCAAGCAGATTTCTTCTGTGAAGTATAAAGTGGTATCTGTGAGCCATGATCTGGAATTTTTCAAAGGCTTCCTCCAGGAGGTGTCGAAGAAGCCGATTAATGATGAAGCACTGAAGGCTTTGGTCAAACAAATCAGAAACACAGTATTCGAAGCAGAAGATATTGTGGACGAGTATGTTCTGGAGGTAGCCAAGTACAAATCCAGCAATATGCTTGCCAGAATGAAGCATCCATTGGATCATCCTGCAAAGCTTCTAGATTTGGCTCGAAAGATGGAGCCCGTCAAGAGATGGTGAATGATGTACGTCAGAGGAAAAATTGGCAGGATGACGAGGGATCTAACAGATCTAGAGATCGGATGCAGGTAATAAATCTTTTAATAATCAGAACCGATGAGTAAGTTTTTACACTGTCCAAAGTCAATGGCTATTTTGTTGTCTGATATATATGATAAATCTATCATCTATCTACTATAGGCTCCCGTTGTTGAACAAGACCATGTTGTGGGTTTTGAAGACGAGGCAAAATCATAAGATTGATTTTCTTACTAAAGGTCCTGACGAATTGCAAGTTGCATCCATAGTTGGTATGTCTGGACTTGGTAAGACAACGTTAGCTAATTTGATATTTCGTCATCCTACAATTGAGTATGAATTTTACAATCGTGTTTGGGTTTATCTTTCTAAGGATTGTAATAGAAAGGAAGTACTCCTTAATATTTTGGGTCAGATATGCAAGGTTAATACTGAGATCCGTAATATGTGGGAGGATGATCTAGTTAGAAAAATTCGTCAAACTCTTGAGAATGAGAAGTATTTAATTGTCATGGATGATATGTGGACTGAAAAGGATTGGAACAGTATCCAAATTGCTTTTCCCAAGAACAAGAAGAAAAGTAGAATCTTAATTACCACTCGTTTCACTCTTGTGGCTAAGCATGCCAATTACCCTAAATTAAGGGAACCCCATATTTTGCGTTTTCTAACTTTGAAGGAAAGTTGGAATTTACTTAAATTCAAAGCATTTGGCTATGAAGAATGCCCGGAAGAGTTGGTACCACATGGAATGCATATAGCCGACAAATGTGAAGGACTGCCTCTCGCCATAGTGGTGATTGGAGGAATTTTACTAGAAAAAGGTACCAAAACTAGTGATTGGGAAGATGTTTCCAAAAATGTGAAGGATTATATCGATCAAGATTGTGAGAAGACTGTGGATAATTTGGTTGCCTGGAGTTTTTATGAGCTGCCTTATGAATTGAAAGCATGTTTTATCTATTTTGGGTTTCTTCCAAAGGACTATCATATTAAAGTGCGCAAACTCATATGGTTGTGGATTGCTGAAGGATACATACACAAAAGGGGGGAGCTTAACTTGGAGAAAATTGCAGAAGGCTATCTAGATGATCTTGTCAACAGGAATTTAGTCATGGTAGAAAAATGGGGATCAGATGGCAGAATGAAAACTTGCTATGTTCATGACGTGGTACATGTATTTTGCAAGAATAAAGCTCTTGATGAGAATTCTTATCTTGAGATCAAACGATTTGAGGATATTCCTATTAATTCATCTACTGATGATGATGATGCCTTCAAAATGTATCGTGGCCTTTCTATTCCTCCCCACCTTGTGAACAAAATACACCCAAAACAATTTGGTTCACATGTTCGGTCTTTCTTGTGTTTATCGTCTTCCAATGAAGAAAATGAACTGTCACTCACAAACATTTCTGCCATTCCCAAAACATTTAGATTGCTCAAGTTGTTAGATGGCAAGGCCATTCGTTTTACCCGCTTCCCAGCTGAACTGGCTCAATTGGTTAATTTGAGGTATCTAGTTATTTGCATCAAATTCAAGACCATTCCGAAGCACATAACCAGACTTTGGAACATGCAAACCTTTATAGTGAAGAGCTCCAGTAATGTCCTTGAAATCAAAGGAGAGATATCTAAAATGACTCGATTGCGACATCTAGAAACAAATGCATCCACATCTCTGTCCCTTGCTCCTGCTAAAAAGGGAAACATAGAAGAAGAATCTTTGAGAGACCTAAGAACACTTTCTAGTGTATCACCTGAAACTTGTACTGAAGATATGGTTGACAGGGCTCCTAACCTGAATAAGTTGGGTATCCGTGGCCAGTTAGCCAAACTCTTTGAGAAAAATGGTGGACATAGTTTGTTTGACAATGTGAAAAGATTGAATTTCCTTGAGAATTTGAAGCTATTCCATGAAGTACTTAATGTGCTAGATTCTAGAGTCAATAGACTTCCAGAAAGATTTCCACCAAACCTCCGGAAGCTGACACTAGCTAGGACACAACTCAGCTGGGAACATATGTCAACACTAGGCAAGTTGGAAAAACTTCAGATCCTCAAGTTGAAAGAAAATGCATTCAAGGGAGAGTTGTGGGAGGCCAGAGATGGAGGTTTTCCAGTTCTAGAAGTACTGGTTATTGGAAGGACAAATTTAGCTACTTGGGAAGCTTCTGCTCATCACTTCCCAAATCTGAAGAGTCTTCATCTTCAACACTGCAATTGTCTCAGAGCAGTCCCATCCGACTTTGCAAATATTTCAAGCCTCCAACTAATGGATTTGTATTGTACCACCCCAGAAGCAGCTGCTTCTGCAAGGAAACAAAGAAGGAAATTAGATGAGCAAACAGACAAAGGCAAGGGGTTCAAACTTACCGTTTACCCCCCTGAGCATGATAAATAATGAATGAACTGCACGTCTTCAAAATTACCAAGTATAAGGTATTACATTATTAATTTTCTCCATGCCTTATTCTTTTCTTCTGTCTTGTCATTAAACTTTTGTTATAATTTACTAGTAGTGTTGACGGCATGAATAAAGCAGCGGCATGTGGCACAGGCGATCACTTCTTCTCTCTGGCCTCTTCGGTCTTGTTGCACTTGCACTTGTTTGGATAAAAGTTTGTTGCAGATTGTTCTATGTTGAACTCAGTTAAATTTGCATTTTACTCTGATGTACTGGGCTTTTATCTTTTTCTTCTCTGGTTTGTACCAAATAACGTTGGACTTCAATGGCTGTAACTTGTGTGGTTGCCTGGCAAGGTTTTGAGAAGAAGAAAATGGTGAATATGGAATGATATACAGACAGCAATTGTCTTTTCTTGTGCTTGTAGCAAGGGGAAAAAACCCCATCTTTGTGATGGGTGATCAAGTACAAAATTCATTACTGCATTTGAATATACTTTGGAGAGAGTAGTTTAAACTAAAATTAGATTAAAGAGAATAATATAACTAGGATGAATTTAGTGTAGTTAGTAAAACTATCTCAATGACGTATTGATGATTAAGGTCTCATATCTTAGATTTCAATCGATTTTATAATTTGGGAAAATTCTATTTTATAATGTTTTGGGGGGGGGGGGGGAGGAGGGGAGGTAAAAGAGGGGCCCCCGCACTTTATTTCTTAAAATAATATATAATAAAGTTTTAAAAAATTACTATTATGTAAAAAATTGAATATAAATTGTAAGACAAAAAAATAATGACAAAATAATGTGAAAAAATTTTTAAAAAATAAACAAAATCTTTTAATATAATTTCCCCTTAGTTTTTTCAAATACACATTATTTGGAAATATGTTTTTTTTCCCTTAGTTTTTTCTTTTTGGATTTTTGCCCCTTGACTTTTTACTCCCAACACTAATCATTCTCTAAGTGTAGATAGAAGCAATAGTTGATCATGTTACACATCTATGCAACATAACAACATTTATTGTTACAAGGTTACCTTTTACATCGAAAGAAAGCAATTTCCTTTCATTGTATCCTACGTACCCGACGACCATCAACAAAAATCAACGCCATTCAGTAATTGTCTCATATAGCGAGGAATATTTTTTAAAAAATCATGTCTTTAGCACGAGCAATTATATGTTGCAATGTCTGAAAGTAATGCCAATCTTAACTAAAGATGTTAATATATGGTGATAAGATAGAAAACGAATAAACTCTACGACCAACATTATATTAAAGGATTTTTTTTATTTTTTATTTTTTTAGTTTTTGCAAAATTTGTGATTGATTACATTTATTTTGATTTTGAGCATTTATATCATTAATTAGATTGAATTGTATTTTTTTTTTCAAATGTGAGAGTGAATTGTATGTTCAAACAACTTTTTCACATTTTGTGTTACTACTTCTGTCCCATAAAAAATAGGCCTATATCAACTAATATTTTGGATTAAGAAATGTGAATTAATGTAATTGAAAATACAAAATTTATATTTAATTCCCTAATATACCGTTACTCAATATTCAATCACTTTTTATTCAATCAATATAGTCATTAATTGTTCAAGAATATATTTGAAAAAGAAATTAATTGTTCAACCTCAATTATATAAGTGGACTATAATGTGAGACAAATAGAAACTGAACCTATTTTTATGAGACGGAAGTAGTAGTATTTATAGTCAAAATAGTTGATTTTGTTCTTTCTTGCAACTCATAAAAAGGATAAATTTTAAATATGATCCCTCAACCTTTGCACTTTATATCAGTTAGATTCCCATGTTTTTTTCAAAATTGTAGGTCTCTAATATTTTATAAATTGACACACAATGTCCTTAATATTAGAAAATGACAATTACTCCCTTAACTCTTAAAATAAATAAATAAATAAATATTAGAAAAAGAAAAAATAATAAAAAATAGGGTTAATTTCACAGATCGGAACCCAACCTTTACATTTTCTATCAATCGAGCCCTTAATCTTTTTTTCAATGTCTTAGGTCCCCCTAAATTTTCATAAATTGACTTAATAAGGTCTTTGGTAATATTTTTTCCCAACTATTTTAAATAAAAACAAAAAAGAATCTAAAAGTAGTAAAAATAATATTAAAAAAGGGAAAAATAAAATTTTTCCACCTACCTATATATGTACACATCCACCCATATCCAAAACCTAACGTGAAATGACATATGTCTCTAAAATTTTTATTTTCTTTTTTATTTTTTTTTTGGGAAAACTCTTCCTTTTTCCTTTCCATTTTCCAACAACAGTGCCAGCAACAAACAACAAAATGAGAGTCTCCTTTTTATAGATAAAAATGACTGCTAAAATTTGTCATTTACAGCTGACTTGGGGTGGCGATGCGTAAGTAAGTAGGGTGGTAAGAAATCATTTCTCTTCTTTTTATTAATTTTAATTTTTTAAATTCTTTTTACTTTTATTTGGGTCGTTAAAAAAAGTGCAAGGGTATAAAAGTCATTTTAAAGGGCGTTAGGGACCTTATATGTAGATCTATCAAAGGTTAGAGATCCATGGCGTTGAAAAAAATAATAGAACCTCAACTAATACAAAGAGTAAAGGTTGGGGATCATATGTGGAAGGGGTTAATTCCACAAATCGTCCACAACCTTTGAGTTAAAAATCGGTTGGGTCTCCAACTTTTTTCCGACCTCCTGGGTCCTCACCATTTCATAATTTCACACGATAGGTCATTTTTTTGTCGCTATTCTATTAACTTTTCATTAAAATGACCGTTATACCCTTTAACTTTTTAATTTAAAAAATAAACATCTAAAAATAACTAAAATAATTAAAAAAAAGAAACATCACCCCACACTCCCCTCCCACAGCCGCCGGAAATGGCCACCATGGCCACCGAAATGCTGCCATTTCCGGCGGCCAAAAAAGAGGGGTGAATCCTTCCAATTTTTCAGCCGGAAACAGTAGCAGTTGGCAGTAAAAAAAAACGATGCCATTTCCAACACAAAAATAGGGGGATTCGGCTGCCGAAAATGGCAATAGTCCACAGGCAGTGGGAGGGTAGGTTGGGCAGGGTCGAGTTTTCTCTCTCTTTTTTTTAATATTTTTAAATATTTTGTGTTTAAAATTAAAAAGTTAAGAAGTATAACAGTCATTTTTATAGAAAGTTAACGAAATAGTGACAAAAATGACAAGTTGTGTAAATTTATGAAAAGTTGGGGACCCAGGAGGTCGAAAAAGAGGTTGAGAACTCAACTGATTCGTAACTCAAAGGTTGGGGATGATTTGTGAAATTAACACTGTGAAATCTACCCAAAAAAATAAATCCTATTTACCCAACTACTTATCCCCAACTCAACCGAAAATGAAAAATTTTGGTAACAAAATTTTTTGAGAGGGAGTAGGAGAGAGAAACCCCTTTTTTTGATATTCTTAGCAGTAATTAGGGGAGTCGAAAGCAAAATGCAGTTATCATTTTTGCTGTTAGAATTTGTCATTTCTAATCAGATTAAGTATGGGTGTGAGTAACTAGATAGGTAGGGTGGTAGAGAAATTATTTTCTTTTTCTTTTTAATTTTTAAATTCTTTTTATTTTTATTTAAATAGTAAGGAGTATAAAAGTCATTTCCTTATGTGACAATTTATGAAAGGTTGGGAACTTAAGGCTTTAAAAAAGATTGGGGACCCAGTTGGCACAAAATGTAAAACTTGGGGACCATATGTGAAATTTACCTTTTTTGAAAATAAAAGTAATTGGTTAAATAAACACAAGGCTAACATATTTCAATACTTATCCAATTCTCATAGGACAATAATCCAGGCTCAACACATCTGTGTACACACACTTTTAGATGAACACCAGTAAAATCAAATATCGATTTTCAATTTAGAGAAATAGAATTATTTAAGGAAAAATGGGAAAATTTTCTTTTCATGACTATCCTATGATGATGATGATGATGATGACCACGACGATAGTTATTTTATTTATTTATTCCCCGCTTCATGTCGTCCTTTTAAACCCTTATAAGACATAGGGATTGAGATCTGCTGTCCTATTTTACTGTCTTATATGCTGTCCATCCAATAAAGCCATGCCAACTCAGCTCATATTTACACGTCAACAATTTTTGGTGTGCTGGTCCAAACAAACCTCACGGAACTTTACATTTTCGCCTTCTTTCTTCCATCGTCCAATCCCGCCACCGTCCTCGACGCCACTACCATCCTACCACCGCCACCAAATTCACGGGTTCACTCGAAAACACCATCTTACAATCACAATAATCATACCCCAATTAAACACGCGACCAGAAACAAGAGGCAATGCACAGA
>CAVNYN010287275.1:0-52755 GCA_963692815.1 Nyctanthes arbor-tristis
AAACAAATCTTTCTTTCAATAACAATGCATCAAAATCCATATTTATCTCATCAAAAGTATTAATCAAATACACACTTATCTTATCAAAACTTTATGCATGTAGAAAAGGAATCAAAGCATTAGATTACCCACCTCAAATATTCTTCGAATCATCCACGTGAAGAAGTATCCTTAAAGCCTTGATACTCTCCAATTAAAGCTATCTTTCAAGTTATAATCCTTCCATATATGGTAAAGGACTCTTTTCAAAGGACAAATAGATATTTTGGCGGGTTTTTATCGGTTTTCTCCTTCCCAAGGTCAAGTTGGACGAATTTTGGAGTTCGAAAGAGAAAATGGCAATGGGTTGAGAGGAAAGAATGAAATCCTAAGTTTCCTTTATATAATAGTTAGGATTAAGCTAATTTTAATAACTTTTGAAGTCCGCCAATCACAAGGTGACAAGTGGCGCCAATCTTATCCTGATAAGTGGCGCAATCACCTCATGACAAGTGGCGCGATGTGGCGCCGCACACTTGTCATGAAATTGCCCAAGAAGTCCTTCCCCTTTGCATTATCTTTCAATCAAGTTCACACTCTTCAATTCATGTCAATTAAGTCATTACACTTTAGTTTATGTCAATTATCAATCAAATCTTTCTTTAGTGTCAATTCCATAACAATATTTTGATCTTCAAGCAATCTTTCAATGATATTCAAGTAATTCTTTCAAAACGAACAACTTCGTTGCTTACCTTAATTTGTAGAAATTTTCGGGATGTTACAAGTTGCCATTTTTACTTTTCGCACTTTTTTTCACTTGCTAAAATTGACATCTCATATTGACCATTTAATATTTCTCTTAAAGGTCTTTACCATCTACTTTTTCATAATTAACACACTTTATTTTATTTTATTAATTATATATACTTAACAACATTAGTATTTCCATAATTATCTTCTTATTCAAAAATTAAAATTTCCATCAATTTCTACCACAAAGTCTCAGCTCTGTAATTGAGTCGATCGCTTCGAATAAATTTGCCTTCAACTCCTCATTTTTTGGCAAGTTTAGTAGTTTGTGTTAAAAGAAACAAGCATAGCTTTCGTCACTGCTAAGAACGAATTTTGGGCGTTTGAATGCATCCACTGTGTTTATTTTTGTTTTTCCTATTTTATTTTGAGCCAAAATTTGTGTTTTTCTCATGTTATTTAGTCAAGTCTTTTATGGAATTTATAAGCCTATTAAGGCATCTATTTAAACACCTTTACTATTATATTTATATTTCATTGTATTAGAATTTAAAAGATAAATCGTTCTATAAGTAGCAATTCAAGTTCTTTAATTTTAAGTAATTGTATATCAATTTGTTTTTAATATAATCGATTTGAGAAATATACATGTATTATTTTTCATCATTAATTCAAGTTATATTTGTCTGATGTAACATGTATAATTTACTTTGTTAGGTTAATATGTTTATTTTCATACTGTTATTTTTTTATTGTTCATTTAATAAGTTATTATATTTAATTGAATTGTACTTATTATGATTTTATATTAAGAATTTTTACTCTATTTACTCTATTTTAACCTCCATTAATCTATATCTATATATATACATTATATAGAGGAATAGCTTCTAAAATGGTTTTGGCGGGAAACTTAATATTGCCAAGTTAGATTTTTTTTTTTTTAATTTTTTTGTGGGTGGGTGCTGCCATTTGTAGAAAGAGATGCAATTAATGTAATTCAAAATACCTAGAAGTCTATTAAGGAAGACCGTGAAGTCTCCTTGGAATTCTAAGAGTTGGCTACAAAGCATCCGTCTTGCAGCCTTTTATTTTTCTCTTTTTAATTATTTTTCTTTTGTTTTTTTCATTTGTATAGTTTTTTTTTTTCTCCTTTTCCCCAAACAATCTAGGCTCTATTATTTGGGTAATTGGCTTAAAAGGTCCCTACCTTTAAGTTCTTCTACGTAAATCGTCCTTACCTTTCATTTATTGACAATTTCATTCTTACATTTGCATTTTTTGACAGAATTCGTCCCTGGTGTCAATTGCTGTTAATATTTCCGTTAGTCAACCTTTTTTTGTAACATTATATATATATATATATAGGTAATTGGCGCAAAAAGTCCCTACCTTTCAGTTCTTTTGCGCAAATCGTTCACACCTTTCGTTTCTTGGCAATTTCATCCTTACCTTTGCATTTTTTGACAGAATTCGTCCATGGCGTCAATTGCTATTAATATTTCCGTTAGTCAACCTTTTTTTGTAATATTATATATATTTATATTTTATAAGACCTAAATTAATGCATTAATTATTATTTATTGTATTTTTAAAAAATTAATGCATTCAAATCTAAATACACCAATAAAATATTATATAAGATTAAAGAAGACAAGTGTGTTTTATTTTATTATGTTGTTTTACAAGGTTCATAACTGATTACTAAATAAACGTATAGTTTAAAAAGTATAATAAGTAAAATAATTAACGACGTTGCCGCCTAAATAAAACAAAATATAATTTGATTCTCAGATAATTTTCTTGAATATCATACACACACACATATATATTCTCGTCACTTCTTCCAATAGTTCTGACTATTGAAGAATATATATGTATGTGTGTGATATTCAAGAAAATTATCAGAGAATCAAATTATATTTTGTTTTATTAGATGACGATGTTGTTAATTATTTTACTTATTATATTTGTTTAACTATACGTCTATTTAGTAATCAGTTCTGAACCTTGTAAAACAACATAATAAAATAAAATCCACTTATCTTCTTTAATCTTATCTAATATTTTATCCGCGTATTTAAATTTGAATGTATTAATTTTTAAAAAATACAAAAAATAATAATTAATGTATTAATTTAGGTTTTATAAAATATAAATATATATATAATATTACAAAAAAAGGTTGACTAACGGAAATATTAATCGCAATTGACACTAGGGACGAATTCTGCCAAAAAATGCAAATGTAAGGATGAAATTGCCAAGAAATAAAAGGTATGAACGATTTGCGCAAAAAAATTGAAAGGTAAGGACCTTTTACACCAATTACTCTATTACCACTACTCCTGTAAAAGAGCCACTTCGGTCAAAAAATCGTTCACTTTCCGAAACTGTCTCTCACATATCGCTGTTGTTCCGAAAATGCCCCTCATCACAGGTTTTGCCTCTCATTTCTCCTCAGTTCCTCTTTCTTCTCTTCCTCTCTTCTATGTTCTCAAATATGAAGTATATTTCTCGATTAATTTTTTCCAGAGAGCCACTTTCGTCAAAAAATCGCTCACTTGCCGAAACTGTCCCTCACATATCGTTGTTGTTCCAAAAATGCCCCTCATCACAGGTTCTGCCTCTCATTTCGCCTCAGTTCCTCTTTCTTCTCTTCCCTCTCTTCTATGTTCTCAAATATGAAGCATATTTCTCGATTAATTTTATCTAGAAAATGAGAACCTTCGAAGCGGTTTTTAAATTGAACTTAGAAGCCCTTGATCTCCCGATTTTAGAGCCGTTTTGCAAATAACCTAGAATTCAGAAGAGTACTTGCATCGAGGAGGTCGATAGGTCGGATTTGAAGCATCAAAGGAGTTTTTTTATATGCTGGAAATAGTGCACGATCCAGCTACCAAAAGCAATTATATGACATCGATCTCGAGTTTATTGCCTTGATCTAAAGAGCATTAAAACGGAGAATATGGGCACTTTGGCCATATTGAGATTAGAGAGAGATAAGAGAGCTAAACAAGAAGCCATTTTGCAACGGGAAGCAATTGAAGCTGTTAGTGTACTCGCCACATTCAGGCTGCTCACTGCTGAAGCCGAAGAGAAGGTCTTCAATTTCCCTTCTTTCTGTATCAATTTCATTTCATTGGCTTACATTGATGGGTATTGTTGAATTCTTCTTTTACTTGGGGTTGCGTGCGATTTCATTGTTCGGAGTCACTTATGCTACAGTTTCGTAATTGAGTGTGCGTTTATTGTTCATTCTTGGGGATTTCGGAAGAGGATTTACTTAATTGTGTATGTATAGACCTTTGAAAAAGTTGAGAGAAATAAAAAAATAACAGCATTTAAAGTGGAAACTGAAAAATCAGCAAGTTAGCTGCAAAAGGAAAAATCTGATCACGCTATTCCTTTACTTGCTAGAGGTTATGGGATTCGTTATCCAAATATAGCTTGAAACATGAGGTATATTGGATGGTGAAACCATGATATTGTTTTTGCATTTGATGGCAGGAGCAATTGCTTGCCATTTATTTAGTTATGCGTCACATCCTATTTTCAATTTCACTCAAAAGTCTTACCCACAGAGTTAGGAAGATTAGTGAATTCATTTTCAATTTTAATATGTCGTATCGTAGTATGTTGGGATAAATTCATAAAGTATTGAAAGAGAGCCAAATATGTAGGCATAGATTTAGAGAATGACTAAGTTACATTATAAATACATCATACATTAATAGAGCAAAAAATTTTTAAGTTACTATTTTCAAAACATGTTATTTGATTTCGTCTGGAATTCTACTCTTTTCTTCCATTTAGTTACTTTATTTATATTTAGTTAGTTGATCATCGAGAATTATAATGAAAAGGGAGCTAGAGATGTAGATGGTTTCTTGCATTTTAATGATATTATTTTTTAATGTGATGTCTGCTATTTATTTGGAAATATCACATAAAAAATGCATTTACCGACAAATGATTTTTACTTTTTCCTTAAGGTGTTTGATTCTCATTACAATTTCACAATTTAATGAGAAATTATAATGAGATAAAATGGGTAGTGGAGATATGATTTGAGACGTGTGGTAATAATTGAGTAATTGTAAAATAGTGGTATGTAAGAATATAATGAGAAAATTAGAATGAGAATCAAACACCCTTTTATTTGGCGGAGCGGTGGCTCCAGGGTGTCAATGCTTTCTAACCAAGTACAGTTGGGTAAAAAGGCCACATTGCGACATAACATAAAATCCTAACCAGTGAAAGCTGTAATGTTAATTGAGGCGTTTATGTTTGTTTTATTAATGATGTGGACCTGGATATCAATCTTACAAGAGTTTGAATTGGTTTTCTAAGTATCCTAGATGTCCATAATTTTATATTTGGACATGTTGAATAAATCATCTTTTGGCATCTTTTTCTTGGTCAACTTCGTTACTTGTGTTTTGTACTCAAAGGAGTTATATTTTTTAATTTTTTGTTCTTTTAATTTTCATAGTGGGTTTGCTGCTGCATATAAGCTGAAATTGCTTGGTTTAAATATTAAAGCATTTGAAGCTGATGAGAGATCTGGAGGAAAGTTATGAAGCATTTCGTAAAATGGTTTTGATATAGGATGAAGGGGCAAACACTATGGTATTGTCATGCATAATGGACTTTTTTGGGGTCCATCCGTCTCATTTTACAAATTATCTTCACAATGCTTACTTGGATAAATTGCATTGACTTGTAGACTGGGAGTGAGGCAGAAGTTGGATTTTTGCTTGATAATCTTGAGCTTAGGGAAAAGCAACAATTTGTAACGATTAATTTTTACCTTTTTAATATTTTCCCATTTTCTTAATGCAAATTAGTTCGGCCTTACTCTGCTGGGAGTCGATCCCTGCAAATACTAACCAGTTATAAGTAACAAACTTATGATGAAATAACTTCCGAATTTATTCCGTCTTCTTTCATGGCATTCACAATGCAGCCAATTTTACAGAACAAGGGGTATATTGCAAAAGATGGGGCACCTGGTATGGTCTTCATTGTTATTTCGTTCCCCTAAAACTTGACACTGCTAAGTTACATAATTTGTCTCGGTAATACATAATGGCCTGTTTGATCTTGCATGCAACTAAGTGACATGTTTGTTAAATTGCTATTTCAGATACCATCAGATCCCATTGCATTTATCAGAAGCAATTTTCTTACTGCAAGTTCAAAGGTTTGACTTCGCATGATAATATCCTCCTCTTTCACATATCTTGTTTATTTCATCCTTTTGGGAGTTGTGGCCTTTATTTATCTCAGTTACAGTATCTTGAAGAATGTGATTTCTCTTTTCAACTTCATATACTTTTGGAGCCATTCCTATGGAAGAAAAAAACCCTACAAAAGGTGACTGACTCGCAAGAAAGGTGAAAAATTTTACTACTTCATTTATGGAGGAACTGCTCAAAATTGGTGACACGCTAATTCTTCCTCTCCATCCTTGCGTCCACAACAGATATAAAACGTGTGCATCCCTTATGAGCATGACTTTACTCAAAGGTCTCACAAATTGTCATTTATCTTGTGCATTCCAGGTTGTAAGCGAGTGTGTGGAAGTTGAGGCTTGGCTGAGAGAGAAAAAGCAACATCATAGTTCACTTTCAAAATATCCAAAACATGTTTTCTTATCTCAGACATCAGGAAAAAAGCCGAATTTCTTGACAGGTACCATCACTTGAATAGGCACTAATTATCGATTGGGTTAGGGTCTGAATTCCTGTTCTGAATTCTGATAGTTTACTTGCTTCTGTCTGTGGGTTTGGTGCTTTACAAATTTGCAGCTGCAACCCTGTGCATTCTTTCACGTGCAAGTGTTAAGGTTGTCTGATAGTTTAAAGAGATCCTAGATGAAAAGGGCTACCCTCCTAAAAGGAAGGAGATTAGGGTCCCATCTAGCAACCAATTATTGTTGATTTTAGGTTTTAATTGATTTTCACTTATTATTGTATGACTGACCCATTACATCAAATCAATATTTATTGTCAAATTGTTGGTATGCCGTGTGTGCATTTAAAACTCATAAATGAAACTCAGTTATAATGGATTGCTAAATGAACCTGCAACTAATATGTTGCAGGTCAATTGTGTAATTGAGTGAGTTGTGCTGTGGAGTTCTATGTATGTTCAAGTTTAAAATCAAGTCCTGACTACTGAAACTTGATACGCTTGTGCAGGTCTTACAGACCGATAATGACAAAGCCGAAGCTAGTGAAGCCATCCACTCATGAACATACTCACTAGCTTCCTCTCAAGGAGGTGATTCACAATCTGATGGTGCAGAGAACTCAAACAACCAAAACTCAAGTGTAGGTGAGACTACTGGATCTGGAAAGGAAGTCCCATCAGCTGCTGCAGAGCCAATAGAAACAAACAAGTCCGAGAGTGTGCTTGGTGATGCATAAGTTGGTATATTGATGCTTCACTGTTATATCTTCCTATCTGGGCTTTTTTGCACTATAGCAAATCTTTTGACGGGCTATATATATAGTGACAGTAAAATGTTTAACCATGAGATCTATAAATTATTTATATCCATTTAAGCATGATTTGATTCAATTTATATTATCAGTAGGGGTTCTAAGTACGCTGTTTTTTATTTCACCAGAAATTTCAAGTCATTTTATATGTGTTGTTTGATTATTTGGTAGCATCCTGTAATTTTATGAATAGATATCCCCATACGTAAGTAGGACCCCGACACTTTTTCCTCTTACCACTCTCCCTATTTTTTCCTTTTTTTTTTCGTTTTACTTAATTATTATCAGATGTGGTTCAAGTGGAGAATTATGCAGGGGGCCAAAAAATTGTTTTGTTTACCATTTAAAACTCATTATTATTTATCAATCAATTTAAATTTTAAATTTTTACGATATGACATCACACCATCAAGCTACATATTTGATGTAATTTAATTTTTCACATTATTTTAATTATTACCTCCACATGATATCATTACACAACGATATTTATACAAAATTTGAATTTTAAATCCATCTAAAATTTACTCCAATTAAAAATGTTGCCAACCAGTGTTTTTTATCTCCTTCTTCCTCATTTTACGCGTATTCTATTCATCGATCTTTGCATAAACTTCACGCGTATGTTTTCGCTCTTTTTCCAATTTCACGCCTTCTCTTTTCATCAATGCTGGAGAATTCCAAGGACATTCGCTATCTCTTCTCTATTCCCTATCTTTTTTCTATTCCAGTTTCCCCTTGCCCCAACTCTTCTATTTCCTGTTCGGTAGCCGGCGGGAGGTGGCTGCAATTACTTTTAAGTCAAATTCCCCCTCAATTGGGCTTCAAAAGACACGCAGACATGCGCAAAAACAAAGTACAAAATCTACCAAAGAATGAAATAATTGACTCCACTTTATGGGATCCAATAGATTACCAGTCAGCTTACTTAAGGTAAAGGAGATTGATTCAAAATCCTGAATTTTAAGTTTTATTTTTTTTCCTAGATGATAAAAGGGCTTTGATTTGGGGTTAAAATCTTCTTAATCTGGTCCTTTAACCTCTTTTTGTGTGTGTGTGTGTGTGTTTTTTTTTTTTATGCAGCATAATTTCTGTTTTTACAGAAGTTAAAAACACCAGTTTTGATTTTCCTGCATCCTTCGGTTCATTGGTTGGGGGGTTTGGAAGACCAGGAGAACATTTCATATTTACTGACAACAAACTAAGCTTTTCTCCGGCTGCATTAATCCCTTTTATCCTGCATCCTTCGGTTCATTGGTTATGGTAATCTACTGCAGTCATTCTACTAAACTTATGCAGTCATTCTACTAAACTTATGGGACTAAAATCTTGAAATTTCATCAATTGAATATCCATGTCCTTTTTGCAATAACTGTTTGTGTTAAATAAGTTCACAGTTTTTTATGGTTAAAATTCCTAATAAGAGATGTCATTTTCAGAATATCTTCTTATATTAATTAATAATTATTATTGGGTTACAATTGTATGTGTTTTAGTTGGATTCTGTGCTAAAGTGCTTATAAATTCTATTACATGCCTTTAGATTTAGTTTGATACAGTGTTGTTCATTTACATTTTTACATCCCATGTATGGATATGATGAATGCTTAAGGAATTAAGGAAATATGGCAATGCCAACGTGAGGAAGTATTTCACTTATCTTTTTGATTATTTGCCCCTCACAGCACTTATTGACAGTCAAGTTTGAACAATAACAATATCTCCATTAATTTTTGATTACTGCATGGATAATTCTAAAGCTTTTTTTAAAGCTTTATATTATTTAACTGTAGGTATTCTGTTTGCATGGAAGACTTTTGCCATCTCTTGATACCATAGACAATATAATGTCTGAACTTATAATTTGTTCTCCACGGGCTTAATTATGAATTTTATTTTTAGTGAAGCACGAGAGGGGAGTTGGTGATGAAGTTCCGTCACATACCGTTTACAGTTTGAACTTTGACCGTTGAAGTAAAGTTTACTCCTTTCTAATCTACTCTGCCTCACCTCCATTTTTTTCAGAACCAAGAGCATGTCTGATTTTACTTAAAAAGTTGAAAGTTACATTATTAGGAGGTTAATTACTATCGTCTTTGATGTTTGAGTTTTTGGGGGTAAATTTTGATTTTTTAAGAACATCGATTCTTGAGTTTATAAGTTAATTTATATTCATGTATACGCAACACTAATTCATTCATAATTGCCCTGCTTGACTTCAATTAATTTAATTTTTTGATGCTGCTGAATTTTGCTTTCTTGGCATGTTTGGTAAATGTGAGATAAATTAGCTAGCAAAAGATATAATATATGAAGAAAAAAGGTTCAAAAGTTTATATATCTTACATTGAATTTGAAGGGTATAAATACCCAATATAATGTGTAATTTGGAATGTGGCAGACGTAATTGATTTATGTCAGCTAATTTTATTGAGTGTTGTGGTTTTTTCGGCTTGAAATTTTTAGCAGACAGCTTCTCGACTAGAAGTCATCAATTTTCATTAGCTAAATTGAAAGATCCTACAAGACAGTTTGGTGATTATTGGTTGGTGAAAGAGGAAGAACTTTCTATGTAATCTTTCCCTTTTTTTTTTGGTGCGAAATTTTTTGTTTCTAGAAACGAATGGAATTATATTGATTTTGTATTGGATATATATATTTTTTTCCAATTCAGTGGCAATTTGATATGCTTATATTGCATTGCTTTTTGGAGATTTGGAATTTGATCTTTAACGTACTGGAGTTTATGATGTCTGTGAAGTAGTGAAAATGGAAATTATTTAGTTTTTGCTATGGTTCTGCAGTTTGTGTAGTTCTACTCAAATCTTTAATTTTTGATAGTTGATGTATTTTGTTAATTTTATTTTGGCATAATGAGTTGATCTGTGGTAATCCAATCAAGATTTGATCTTTCTCGTTGTTTAGTATTGAGACGAATGCATTGTTTTTAACGAACGGGGTTCTCTTTCCGCTGCAAAGTCAGCGTAACAGTTGAGACCTCCAACCAAGAGAGGCTGTGCAAAGACCAGTCTCACTGCTAGCTGCGGTATTCCATGGAAAAGGAACGATGTATTAAAAATTTTACTATTGCCAGCCGAAGATGATCTTCATGTATATCGAACTCTTTTTCTAATTGCAAAATTACGGTTTTTATTGTTATTGTTTTGGCATTGCAAATTCTTTTTCTCTCTCTTTTTCTGTTTCATGTTCCATGTGAAATGATCTTTGAGACTTTTAACTGTTGTATTGAATTTTTGTGGAGGGAGATGCCCTCTCAATTAGGGGTTAAATATAGACAAAGAGACAGTTTCCTTATTTAGGCATTGAATTTTTAGATTTGGGCATGTATTTTTAATGGCTTATCATTAATCATAGGGAATATATTTATGTCAATTTCAAAAAATTCTTATGGCTATGTAAATTATTTTCTTAATGCTCAGAATGACGTCTTTTGTAGGACTATATATGAAAGCTTAAGGCCAAATTAAGCATTTTAGTATGTGAACTTGAACAGTAATGATTTGTGGAATTGGTATTTTAATTTATATAGAGATTACAAACAGACTACTTATCACTATATAATATAATTAATGGAAGGTATTATTGGATTTAGGATGATGTAGCTCAACGCTATGAAACCGCCCACCTGCCCTCAAGAGTTCTTCCTTTCAAACATTGAGTTCATCGCACAAGATTCTAGCAAACAGTTGTAATAGAAAGTCCACAATTAATGTTGTTTTTAAATAAGTTTTCGTAATTTAGAATAACTTTACGGCACATTTCCAGTTACATTGTAAACTTTACCGAATTTTGATATCTATTTAAATTTTTATTTAATAATTACTTTATTATATTTAAAGTGATTTGTTCAGTTAAACAGTGTATTTTTCAATAGAATGTACTATGGTAAATAGATATATATATATATCTATTTATATATATATATATTTTAAATAATTGCTCTTTGTGCATCCGTGCAACGCATGAGTAATATACTAGTTTAATATTTCATAGTACGACAACACTATATTGTTTTCTAGTACGTATACATAAACAATATAAGACTGTAGCATTAAATTTTTTTTTTTGAATAATAAAGTTTACTTCTCTTAAATAGCTTATATTATTTGGTATTATCTTCTCATACAATGCACACGTAAAAGAACTAGTCCATTTCAACAGGGAGGAAAAAAATTTAAAATATGAAATCTATCTATTATTATATTGTATATTATATATAATTATTAAGAGAATTAAGTCTCGGTACCTCTGTTACCGCATTTTTCCCGCTCAAATTTCTTGGTACAGTTTGCAGTAAATTGAACCTTTTCTTCTATTTTTTTGGACAAAGCTAAAATCAGAATATCCTCCTTATTCTTCTTTTTTTTTTCTAAAATTTGAATTCTATAATTGGGATATAGATATATTTATTCATATTCTCTAATTTTGAATATTCCAGCTAATCGAAACATTCCTAATGTATCAATTTTGAAAATTGTGATATTCTCCTTAATATTAAAACTCGTGACAAATTGTGTTTCAAAACAACTTATATTCCTAACATTGTTATTGGGCAATATTTGAATGGTATAATTGTGTTTTGCATAATAATTCCCATGATAATAATTTGAAAAATTGATTTTAATTTTTTTATATATGGCCCTCATTAAATTTTTTCATTTTAATCATAAATATAATTTATTATTTCAATAAATTATACCTGAGTGTCGTAAGGGTGTGACAAAAAACCACTTGAAGTTTTGTAAAAAATTTTAGGACGGTTTTTGAACATTATCATTTATCCAAATATTTTCAAAATTTTTTAGGGTGCATACTAAATGTAAACTTTGTATAGAAATCTGTTTTATTTGTTTTAAAGTAGTAAAAATCTATTTAAAAGACTAATCTTATTAGGGTGGTTATATTGACACCACATCTTTTACTAACCACACTATATTTTAATTATATTCATAATCCGTTATATTTTTAATTCTTTACACATCAATCATTAATTTATTTTTGTCATATTTTTATTTTTAGCATCTTATTTTCATGAAATTTTGTATTAAATGATACCATGATTCTAAAAATTTTATTGTGGGAATTGCTTAAAATTTTTAAATAAATAATAATGTAATATCTAATTATACTCAACTAAATATTTTTATATGATTTTAGGATATACAAATCAAAATTTTTTAAATGTATTGATCATTAAGAACCTAAGAGGATAGTTATATAAAAATTTGAGAAAAAAATATAGTAGAAGTTTTTAGGGATTTAAATAATATAAGAAACAAAGATTGGGGTGTTCACATTAATAAAAATGTGGTGTGATTAGTAAAATGTGTGTTGTATATATAATTAGCCATCTTATTATAGTTATATTCTTTTTAAGGAGATTGTATTTTGATTCGCCATTAAAGGTTAATATTCAAGAATTTCTTATTTATTTCGATTTTCTTATATTTCTGTTCATTTGGTTTCCCCATGCAACGCACAGGCAAGAGAACTTTTTTTTCCTTTTTTTAAGATAAAGCTAAAATCGAAATATTCTTCTTAATCTTCTATTTCTTCTAAAATTTGAATGCTATAATTGAGATCTAGATATATTTATTCATAATCTATAACTTTGAATATTCCAGGTAATCGAAACACTCCTAATCTATCAATTTTGAAAATCATGATATTCTCCTTAACATTAAAACCCGTGAAAAATTGTGTTTCAAAACAACTTATATTCCTAACATTGTTATTGGGGAATATTTGAATGGCATACTTGTGTTTTGCATAATAATTCCTATGATAATAATTTGAAAAATTGATTTTAATTTTTTTATATAGCCCTCGTTAAGTTTTTTCATTTTAACGATAAATATATAATTTATTATTTCAATAAATTATACTTGAGTGTCGTAAGAGTGTGAAAAAAACCTCTTGAAGGTCTTATAACAAAATTTATGGCGGTCTTTGAATATTATCATTTATCCAAATTTTTTCAAATTAGGTGCATGCTAAATCTAAACTTTGTATAGAAATATGTTTTATTAGTTTTAAAGTAGTAAAAATCTACTTAAAAGACTAATCTTATTATAGTTATATTCTTTTCAAGGAGATTATATTTTGATTCGTTATTAAAAATTTATATTCAATATTAAATTTCTTATTTATTTTGATTTTTTTTATATTTCTATTTATTTGGTTTCGCTTATAACGCACGGATAAGGGACTAATATTATCTTTTAAAATAACATTGCCAAATAAATGGGCAATAGTGCAAAAGAGCAAAGAAGGTATATACGGATATCCCAAAAGAGCACAGTCCAAATTTACCTTCACTCTCGTCTCCATTTCTCTTTCCTCTGTAGTTTCACCGCTTTGTGAAACGCACGCACAAACTCACGAGAGAGAGACAGAGAGAAGGGGGTGGGAGGGGTAGAGATAAGAAGAAAATGGGTTGTTTTCTGTGTTCTGGAAAATCAAAGAAGAACGGGAGGAAACAGCAGAACAAGAAACCTGTTGATCAGATCCCATCAAAAGGTACTTATAAAATGGGAAAAATACAGACACTTCTATGAATGCTCAAGACATTATGCGGTCTCAAAGTTTTTAATCTTCTCAAAATTTCAAATAAAAAACACTAAGTTTTTTTCTTCCCCTCTTGAAATTTTCGCAATTTTCATGTTATGGAATTGAGGGACAATATTCCATCAGCACACGGGGTTGGGCGGTTGTGAATCACGATAAGGGTTTTGAAATTTTGTAGAAATTGCTTTTGAAGAAAAATTATTTGCGGCTTGTAATTCTCCTGCAAAGATTAACAAATTTGTGGGTTTTGCAGCTTTTTCAGCTGGCACATGGAATAAGTAGAAAACAAGGGATTTGTATCTTAAGCAATTCGTTGTGGTGGAAGGGTTTGAGTTCTTATAGTGATTTTGAATTAAGGTTTATGTGTAAAATTGCGACAATATGCAGCATTTGCACTAAGGATAACACGTTACTGAATTCAAATTTAAGAAAAATTAGCTTAGATTCCAAGAAAATCCTGTTTTAGTTTAAAATTTAGATGGCACTTTCTTCGTTTTCCAATCGTTTGACTGGGTAAATTTCGCTATGTGCGAATGTCCATCTTATCTAATGGAAAAATATGATTGGTTAATGATGGAATGAGTATAAAATCTTCAATTGTCCAGTAATGGAGTCAAACCAGGTTTGGCCTTAATCGTAAACGGTGAATGTCCCATATCTTGTCAAACTATTTTTTGTCAGGTGTCTGCCTGTCTCAAAAAGCCTAAGAAGACTGTATAGGATTCGGCAGATTCTTCTTCTTTCCTTTTCCCATTTTTATGACAAATGAAATTACAGGCAATAATGGTGAATGGGGCTTTAAAGTTTTCTACATGCTGGAGGATTCTGTCTTAGATTTTCTCTTTTTTCAGATTCACAGCTATCTGTTTCTGAAGTTTCTGCATGATGTTGGTTGTTAACCATGGAAATTCCGGAAAGCAACTGAAAAGTGTATTATGATGATGGCTTATTATATATTTCATAGGCATCACCTTTTTTAGAACTTAATCCCTAACCCCTGAGAGAAATGAAATGAATTATAAGAAACACATATGCACGGTTTTATAGCTATTGAGCGTCAATGTTAGATCTAATTCACTTGACATTCCAGATTTTTCACTATAACAAAATACGATACTGCAAGTTTGACAGGGCTTCTGATGTCTCAACACCCCCCACCCCACGCAAAAAAAAAAAAAAAAAAGGAGGAAGAAAAATGAAAATCATGTTGAGTGGTAATTTGTTGTTTTTTGACTGTTGGCGCCTTGTCTTCTTGGTCAAGTTCAACTACTGTCTTTGGAGGTGTATTACAATATCGTATATCCCGTTGGAGACTTTATAGGAATCCAAGCAGCTTACTACCTTTTCCCTTCCCCTCCAATTTTTTGTTTGCTACCTTGCCCTGTACACATGCTCCTAGCAGTTGCTAGAAAACTATCTTCTGCTTTTACTTTCTTATGCTGTTCATCCTTTTTCATCTTAGATTGTTCTAGCTAGAGATCACCTCACTGTCTGTGCTGCAGAAAAAATAAAGTTGAATCCATCACTTGATGAAAAATCAGAAGCTTCTAAAGAAGGAGGATCTGGTCATATTGCCGCACACACGTTTACTTTTCGGGAATTAGCTACTGCAACAAAAAACTTTAGGGCAGACTGTCTCTTAGGAGAAGGAGGATTTGGCAGAGTTTACAAAGGACGTCTAGAGAGTACCAATCAGGTCCAGTATCCAATAATTAATAGTCGATATGAATAATAAATATGATTTTGAGTTGCTTTGGCTTCATTGAGAATACTTATCAGAAGACAATTGGTTTTCTTATGTTGTGGTGGGTGCCTCTTTTTCCACTGCCTGTGTTCTTTTACTGTCTTGTTTTTTCCCCTCCTCCTCAGGAAAAAGGATTTGATGGAACAGAAAAGCAAGTTTCTCCATATGTCCACTATATGAAAAGTAAAGTATCTAACAAAGCCATCTTCTAAACTCTGAACAGTCTCTTATGTCCATCAAAAGCAAGCTATCTCTTTTACTTAACAAAATCCAAAAACTACTAAGCCACAGGTTGTATAATTCTCTGCCAGTCTGCCATAGACACACACACACACGCACCTCCAACTTGGTTTGAATTTGCGAATAGTTACTTGGAGTGAACTTCGTAGCGTCCAATTTTGATATATAAAGGCAAATTTCTGGTATCTCGATCATCTTAAGTGAAAAGGAATTGTAAAAAGATTTAATATGGTACAAAAACCTGATATGACTTTTATCTTTGATAGACAAGTGAAGAGTAGAAGCAGTTACAGGCAGAAACCATTTTGAAGTATCTCATTGCTTATTATCTACTATTACTACTATTTCATTTCTCCCCTATTGAAGTTTATTTAGTTTCACTAAGACCTTCTTTATTAACTTTCATATAATGGATAGTGGTAAGAACTGAACTACCTAGATATTTGAATATCCTACCGTGTTGAATGTCATTTGTTAAAAGCTTAACCTGCTAAGAGAGGTCTATTAATTATGCATTATGCATAGTGGTGAGACATGAACGCTATTTGTTCTTTTATGTAGATCGTGGCTATCAAGCAGCTTGATCGAAATGGTTTGCAAGGGAACAGAGAATTTCTTGTTGAAGTTTTAATGCTAAGCCTACTTCATCATCCAAACTTGGTCAACTTGATTGGATACTGTGCTGATGGAGATCAAAGACTTTTAGTGTATGAATATATGCCATTAGGATCATTGGAAGATCATCTACATGGTATGAATTGTGCAGTACTTGATTTTTCATTCCCAAATGTATTTGCGTCTTTTCTGGAAGGTGTTGTAAGCCCTTGCAATACTAACTTGCATCAATAAAGCTAAATGTAACAGAAATAGAAGATGTAGATTATTGAAAAGTTACGTGCTTTATTAAGGCATAATTGTTCAGTTCTAAATTAACTAGCTTGTGATTATTTATGTTTTTGCATTTCAGATCCTGCGCCCGATAAGAAGCGTCTTGATTGGAATACGAGAATGAAAATAGCTGCTGGTGCTTCTAAGGGCTTGGAGCATTTACATGATAAAGCAAATCCACCTGTCATATATAGAGATCTAAAATGCTCAAACATTTTACTAGATGAAGCATATAATCCCAAACTATCTGATTTCGGATTAGCCAAATTGGGTCCTGTTGGGGACAATACTCATGTATCGACGAGAGTAATGGGAACATATGGATATTGTGCACCAGAGTATGCAATGACCGGACAGCTAACACTGAAATCAGATGTGTACAGTTTTGGAGTTGTACTTCTAGAGATCATCACCGGGAGGAAAGCAATTGATAACGCCAGAGCTGCTGAGGAGCATAATCTGGTTGCATGGGTAAGAGACTCTTGCATATCCATTTCATAGCGCCTTTTATTTTAATGTCTGTCTTATGGGTTTGTTTGATCGTCTCTAATTTATATAATTGCAAGAAACTATAACATACCGGGAGATTGCTTTATTCATTAGAGCAGGATTGTTGGCCCACTGCATCAGATTCTCAACCTGTGTTCTTTGGTGATAATTTGCTGGGAACATTTTCTTTTATGGTAAATGACTGTAGCAATGTACATGCACTATAAGTGCTGATGTATTAATGAACGCTTGAACTGTGTGATGACCGATGACCACATACATCCCCCCCCCCCTAAAAATTGACCTAATATTTGCTATTTATATATCATTTATGATAATATTTGACTACACAGTTGTACCCCGATACTTCCATTGAAATTGTCAAGATGGCAATTTTACAGGAATAAATATATATAATGAATTCTTGTCAGTTGATTTTTCTGAAATGGTGAAGCTGCATGAGGGAAGGCACAGTAGCAGGTAATATCCAGTTATCCATGTAATGGTGCCAAATGATTGGCCTAAGTTTCTATTTTAAGAGTTTTCTCTGTTCTTTGGTTTCCCTTTTGGAATGGCAAACAAGGGCCTGTTGACGACTCTAATACAGTCCCACACCATTATGTGTTGGATATTCCCAGTTTGACGCTTCCATATCAAATAGCTAAGTATGCTTTCTAGGAAATGAAGAAATCCTGAAAGGAATATTGAGAATGAGTGAGTTCAGTTGAAACCATGGTTTACGGGTTTTTGTATAAGGATTGAGGGCCAGTTTTTGTGATCTCTCAATTCTGTACATTTCAGACTATTGTTTGTTGCACAACGAAGTAAACTTAAATTTCTATGTTGTACTTGTTTTATTTATTTTATTTTTGTTTTTGTAGCTTTGAATTGAGAATATTAACAATTAGGGCAAGAATAGTGATGATGCATATTATGCTATATGTAGAACCAGAGTGGCAATTTTTCTATGTAAAGGAATTTAGAGTGATCTTGTCTTGGTGGTATGAGGAGAAAGCATCTAGTCTCCTTCACTAAAGTGAAATTTGTTGTGACAAATATATGTTTTCATATTAAGGATGAAACATTGTGGATCTGCATGTTCCTCTGCATGCGTTTTTTTGCTTCATTGTTTATTGCTCTTGTGGTTGGAATAATCGGGTTTAATCCTTTCTAATGTTGCAGGCTCGGCCCTTGTTCAGGGACCGTCGGAAGTTCTCTCAAATGGCTGATCCAACTCTTCAAGGTCAGTACCCGGCTCGGGGCTTATATCAGGCTCTTGCTGTTGCTGCAATGTGCGTTCAGGAGCAGCCAAACATGCGACCTCTAATAGCAGATGTAGTGACAGCTCTAACTTATCTTGCATCCCAGAAATATGACCCTGACACGATGCCTGTGCAAAGGCTGAGCTTGGCCTCTTCCACTCCAAGAATGCGAAGGGAACCCCGGTAAGAGTATCAGACAAGATTACAACAAAACAAGAATCCCAGACTTCTCGATCCTCAATTCTGAGATTTTCACAAAGCGTTACAAGAATGGATGAACCAGAAACACGAGGAAAGGCATGTCCACATCTTCAATCGCTCTCAGCCAACAGGTTTAATTTCTTGCTGTTGTGTTCTTTTGTGAAAAATGAAAAGAGCGAAGAAACCAGGTTGAATCCACAAACCACGCTTTGTTTATTGTTTAAATTATATCATCTATTCAGTTACTCATTTTTTGTCATTGTTTAAATTATATCATCTATTCAGTTACTCATTTTTTGTCATCCCTCGTGGTTCTCTGTGGTCCTTGTTCTTCCCTGATTCCATTTTTTTGCTACTTGTAGACACGTCTATGTAATCCATTCTGTTTATGTCCCGGGTTGGACAATTACTGGTCCTGTATCTACAGTTTAGAATAGAGGATGTGAAATGCCATTTACTTCACCCACTTGTAGTGGTTGAAAATGGATTATTTGGGCCATGGACATTGGTTTGCACCCAGTGTAATCTGTGTTTGTATATTTATGATGCCAATTCTTTTGCACGAGTTCCTCTCTGGGAAGAAAGATTTGGAAACTTTGGTGGGACTGGATCTTGTTTATGTAAATTCTTTGTTCCTATCAATCATTCTTTTTCCTTAATGCAAATACTTCACACTATTTGCCATAATCAACTTTAGTTTTATCGTTCTCAATCTATAGTGTGTATCAGATGCATTTTGGATGATTAATTTGAAGGAGTTCCTTTTTTTTTTTTTAATTATTTTATTATTTTTATACAAGGGGGATATATGAGAGGGTAGGTTTGGTTTGAACTTAGAATTTTCTGCTTGAAGGCACAATTCAACTACTATTTGAAGGTAATTTTTATAATGCCTGTTGTGAGTAGGATCAGTTCTATTATTTAACTTTTATATATCAAATCTTCACCATCCATAATATGTAATATATATTATTACACCAAAAGTATGTTAAATAATTATGCAAACTTGTCCTTTCAAATACTATCTTTTTTGGGTTCATGAATCAAGAAGAGCAAATAGGGTGTCCCATCTTTATTAGACAATATTTGGTGTCATTGATATAAAGCTTATCAAATGTTCGATCCAATGATAATTTGTTGTATTTTAGTTCCCGCCGGTGCCTTTAGAAAACGAGCTGGTTGAAGGAGCAATTTTCACCATATTATTATTATGCACATAAGCACAAGTTTTCAAAAGATCAAGTCGACGAACTTCTTAAACACATAAAAGAAAATAAACCCAAACCCACGCCCCTCCCCAACCAAAAAGAAAAAAAAGAACAAAGAAAAAAGAAAGAAAATGAAAGAAAAAGTTGTGATTTTGATATCTTACCAGAGCCTGGTGGCGTACAATGGTGGATTCTTACAAGTGGCGCGCGGCTTTTGCACCACGTGTGAGTCTGGTAGGAGAACCAGAGTGACTAGGTTGCCGAAAAAGGAAAAAAATTCTAACAAAATGTCATAAATTATCTTAGTTTAAAAGTACCATTTTAATGGGAAAAAATTCCTAATACTCCATGAGCGCTGATCAATAAAAAATTTATAATCTCGATCTCCCGCTACATATTCTGTTAGATGCACATGTTGCGAGAGATCACTAAACGACTCTTGCCAGACATACATTGGAAGATAATTTGTGCGTTAAATCCATATATGAAATGATTTGGTCACAAACGATAGCTCGGGACGAAGCAAACAGTCATAAGTGAGAGAGAATTTTCTGAACGTTCCCACGTGTACCACTGAGATTACACGTGCTCCATTTCCACTCTTCACGGGTTTACTGGTTGACACATCACCCCCTCGAAACCCTTGTC
Organism: Nyctanthes arbor-tristis; assembly: GCA_963692815.1. NCBI lineage: Eukaryota > Viridiplantae > Streptophyta > Magnoliopsida > Lamiales > Oleaceae > Nyctanthes > Nyctanthes arbor-tristis. The sequence goes on from CAVNYN010287275.1 coordinate 20,510, forward strand.
TCTTCTTGGCTTCTCATTGCCCAAAAAACCAGTGCATACAACTCTTTACACACACTCCCAACCCAAATTAATTTCTCCATTTCTGAATTAGCAAAGCAATTTTGCAAAATTAATGGGTTCAGAAACATTTCTAGAAGTGATACTGGCAATTCTGTTACCTCCGGTTGGGGTCTTCCTTCGTTATGGCTGCGGGGTAATATTTATTATTTATTAATTCAATCGAATTAAACTTTTTTAATTTATGTATTGATATAATCTGTTAATTAATTTTTCTGGGGATTTATATAAATGGGTTTTTTGCTTGCAGGTGGAGTTGTGGATCGACTTGGTGCTAACACTATTGGGATACATTCCAGGGACTGTATATGCAATTTATGTGCTTGTTGTATAATAATATATGAATTAAACCGGCCGGGTCGGGGTCCCATGCAAATGGTTTGGTTTTATATTTTGCTTCTTCTGCACGAGTGTAAGACGAAAACATATATTACTGGGTATCAATTCGTGTCCCATTTTTTGTGTTTCTTTTACTTCATACATATATATATATATATATATGGGTAATTAATTCTATGAAAATGCTTTTTTCTCAGGTTAGTAGGTCTTATTTGATTGGCTGTTTATATTCAGAAAGCGGGTCTGATTAAAGTCCACAAACAAACCAATCAAGATAATTAATTGAAATAAAATACAATTTATGCCCTAATTGTGTGTTTCAATATTAATTCTTGAATTGAATAGTCTAACTTAATTAGAACACGACACGATAAGCCTAGGTAGTTCTTAATCGTGCCTGTACATGAATGAGTGGGAAAAAAGCCATAATTATGATCCAAACTCAATGCAATAAGTAGATGAGTTGTATGATAATGATAATAATAATATTTCTTCGTAATATATGTTTGGGCCTTCTTTGATGCTTGCCTAAATCATGAAATTTCGTGTATGGGGGTCAAATCGGAATAAACATGATTACGAAAGATTATTTGCTTATAAATTATGCATCTTGTTGCGAATATAATTGAATTTTGTATTCCATTATCATCATCTTATAATCTTTTTTTTTCAATTTATATTCGACCTTGAAAATGTTTAGATGTGATATTTTCCTTTTTTATATATATATTATACACACACCTCTCCCTCTGTTAAAGACATCCAAAATCCCTAGCTACCTTCAAGGAACAAAAGCATACTTAAGTTAGTCTAGAAAGTATGGCCAAGAATGTTGGAGTGGCGGAGCATGGATCATTCACGGCCAAGGACTACCACAACTCCCCACCGGCCCCGCTGATTGGCTCCGAGGAGCTAACCAAGTGGTCATTTTACCGAGCTCTTATAGCAGAGTTTATAGCCACCTTACTCTTCCTTTACATCACAGTTCTAACTGTCATCGGTTACAAGAGCCAAACAGACACCACTACCCCCCATGGCAGCCACCAGTGTGGCGGCGTTGGAGTTCTTGGTGTTGCATGGGCCTTTGGTGGGATGATCTTTGTTCTTGTCTATTGCACTGCTGGAATTTCCGGTAATATTTAAGTATTCTGATTTATATTATAATAACATGTTGAACTATCTCATCTAAAAAGGTAAACATTTGCATCACAGGAGGGCATATTAATCCGGCGGTGACATTCGGGCTTTTCCTGGCCCCGAAAGGTATCGATGATCCGAGCCATTATGTATATGGTAGCTCAGTGTTTGGGGGCCATTTGCGGCGTTGGGCTGGTTAAGGCTTTCCAAAAATCATACTACAAGAATTACGGCGGCAGCGCAAATGGTCTCGCTGCTGGCTACAGTGTCAGCGTCGGATTGGCAGCAGAGATCGTGGGCACGTTCTTACTTGTTTACACAGTTTTCTCAGCCACTGATCCCAAGAGAAGAGCCCGGGATTGCCATGTCCCAGTAAGTTTGAGCTCGACTTGAATCCAAGATCTTTAATCTTTTGCTTATATATATAGAAGGCAATTCAATATCGATAATATTTGTGTTTGAACTCGAATTTGAAGGTATTGGCACCGCTCCCAATTGGGTTTGCAGTTTTCATGGTTCACTTGGCCACCATTCCCATAACTGGTACTGGGATCAACCCTGCAAGGAGTCTTGGGGCTGCAGTGATACTCAACCAAGAAAAAGGCATGGGATGATCAGGTGTTAATTAATTATAAGCATGTATTAATCAATCTTGCAGAAAATAGTTAAACTTTTATAATGATAATATATTTATTAATTGTGTGCTTAATTAGGGGATGTTTGATCCTCTTTACCATTTCTCTTTATAATCTCACCTACCACTGATTTGACCACTGATTTGACTACTTTTCATCTATAACCACAAATTTCAAATTTATATTAAATCTACACCACTCATTTCACATCTTTATAATTTCTCTTTATAATTCAATTCAGATAAATAGTTTCAAACAACCCCTTAATTGCATGCATGCAGTGGATATTCTGGGTAGGACCCTTCATTGGAGCAGCCATTGCAGCATTGTACCACCAGTTCATTTTAAGAGCAGGAGCAGTTAAAGCCCTTAATTCATTCAGAAGCACCTCCCATGTTTGATTACATATATTTAATTAATAAAAATAATTCAATTAATTATATAAAAACGCATCTTCATTTTTTTCCCCATTAATGATGAGATATTTTAATTTGTGGGTTGTATTTATGATTCCCAAAGCTTGCTTAATTTCACCACCAAAGGATTTCTTTCTGTCAATTGGGATGGAAGAATAGGTGTGCTTCAATATGTGTAATCAAGATTGAATTGTGTGAATAAAAAGGTCCTCCGAGAGGCCGCAGTAATTCGGCTTTCCATTTCTGCTCTCCATCCCTTTTTATGTATTGTTGATTCGAGTTTTATTAATGAAAAATTAGTTTTTTTTTGGTGACTCGAATTTGGGTCAAGTAATACCATTAGAACAAACTCCTTTGCTCAGATTAGTTTTTCTCTAGTTTGCTTGTATTCTCTCCCTCTCCCTCTCACTTTTTAGTTTTTGAAAATGGATGCTTAATTTAGTTTAATAAAGAAAATAAAACGTTTTGAGTGTGATGTCAGATTTGAAATGAGAGTACTCCATGAGATGCCTTAATTAAGTTATAACTTAATTAATTTAATTGATAGCCACAACATTAATGTTTGCCCAAAAGTAAAACTATTTTTAAGTTAATAATTTAAAATTCTCTACTTTGACCAAAAATTTACTAGATCGGGGGCTATTGTAATCAATATTATGTTTACTACTAGTAAAGTTAATTAAGTATTTTTTTATAATTAACTGGCCAAACACGCGTTATGTGTTATTAATTACTGATCATCACTATAACTAATTACTACTTCTACGACTATTCCTTCTTACGAAATCTATTTTTTTCTTTTAAGGTAAATTTCATATATCGTCCCCAACTTTACTAAGAATCGTCTGAGTCTCTCACTTTTTTTTAGCGCGCTGGGTCCTCAATTTTTCACAAATAAGTACAAAAGGTCCCTCTTAACAAAATTCATCCAAATTTTCATTAAGTGATTGATGAAATTACCTTTATACCCCTACCTTTTAAATTTAAAAAAAAAATTAAAAACTAAAGAAAGTAAGGGGAAAAAAAAGTAAAAGGCAGAGAATGAGGGGAGACTGCCCCCATGTTTCTGCCATTTCCAGCATAAAAAATGGGGAGGAGCCTTTTTCGGCAAATGAAAAGGGGGGAGTGTCGGAAAAGGCAAGAATTGGGGGGAGACTCCCCCCTATTTTTTCTGCCGGAGCAGAAAAAATGGGGGCAGTTCCAGGCTTCCACCCCCAGTTCTCTGCCTTTTCCGGCAAATGAAATGGGGGGTGAGACTCCCCCCATTTTCATCTGCCGAAAGAGGCACCTTCCCATTTTTTTCGCCAAAAACGACAGAAACATGGGGGAGTCTCCCCCCATTCTCTGCCTTATCCGACAGATGAAGGGGGGAGACTCCTCCATTTTCAGCTGCCGGAAATGGTAGTATTCGGGCGGCCACAGGCTAAGAGATTGCCGATGGGGTGGGTGGGTGGGGTGGGTTTTTTCCCTTTTTTTTTTTTTTACTTTTTTTAGTTTGTAAATTTTTTTTATTTAAAAGGTAAGTGTATAAAGGTAATTTCATCTACCACTTAACAGAAATTTAGAATGATTCTATTAAGAGGGACCTTTTGTGCTCTTTTATGAAAGGTTGAGGACCCAGCGCGCTAAAAAAAAGTAGAGACCCAAACGATTCTAAGTGCAAAGGTTGAGGACGATATGTGAAATTTACCCTTTCTTTTAACATATAAATAGATTGCTAATGGGGGAATAATTTATGCGTGTTTGTTCAATTATAATGTGAATTCGTTGTATTTATTACGAAAGATAGGGGGTGGAAGACGGTGTTGGTAATGCCGGTTATTAAGATTTAACTTTAAAAGAACTTTCTTACACTTATATGGGATTTTGATTTTGTGTTTATTTTATTTACACAGGATGAATAAAAACTTTAACTACAGATTCGACGTATACAATTATATCTCTTCTGTAGTCTTAATATTCATTAATTTTATGTGAAGTATTTTAGAGCTTATTAGATTGCTGATGAACTAAATCGAAAATTGAACCATAAAGTGTGGATCTCAATCATGTGGAAAATTTCCACAATCTTGATTAATTCTTACTCCTTTAATTGATAAAGGGGGTTAATTGTCCTAGAAGTCACTGCATTTTCACTCTACTTGCAAAGATGTCACTTAAACTTTATTTGTTTGTAATTGATCACTGAACTTTAATTTAACAGCAATTAAGTCATCAATTTCAATTGCCAGCAATCAAATCACTGAACTTTTGTTTAGTTGCAAAAAAGTCACCCTATGAACATAAAATTGTTACTGTATCATTGAACTAAAGTTCAAGAAATCTAGAAACGCAGTAATTCAACATCAATCCCAACATAATAATTCTAAATAATTTTCGACTAGTTTTCATGTTAACATGTGAATGTGAAATAACGCATCAATAACTTTTCATATATATAATCAATTTTTGTTAAATAATCCAGTGTTTAAGTAACATAATTGTAATTAAATTAAAGTTCAGTATTTAAATTGACAGTAATCAAGTTTAATGACCCAACTGTCGTTAAATTAATGTTCAATAATCTAATTACAAGTAAAGTACAAGTTGAGTGATCTAATTGTTAGCAATTATTAAAGTTTAATGATGTAATTGCACTTAGAATGAAAGTTTGGTGACCTTTTGGTACATTAACCTAATAAAGGGACTCAAATTACCATATTCAAATCAAATTCTTGAATAATTCTTACTCCTTTGACAATTATTGTTAAAAATGTAGAAATTATTGTATATGTCACGCCCCCGCTAATTTTACAATATTTTCCGAATCTTATGGAAATTTACAAATTCTGTAGCGGAAACTTTTATTCAAATAACGGGGACGGGACGTGCGAAACAATTCAATTTATCTTATCTTACTGAGTTTAATAGATAAAGATAATTTCATAAGTTAACAAATCGTCAACCTTTTAAAGAAACATTACAACTAGGTTTTTCAAGAAAATATATAAACACAAGAAGTTGTATAAACATATTTCATTGATTACCAAGGTGTGCCCAAATCATTATAAAACTTTTACAATGAAAAGTAGTATTCAAATCAATATAAAGATTATAACTCACTATTTTCTTATATGTTATAAGATATAAAAACATATATACTATAGGGGTGGGTATAAAAGTAATAAATTCGTGATAGTTTCAAGAACAGGTTTACACCACATGCACAACTCTACTCCCATTCGCGAGCACGATCCAACATCCAGCTTGCCCTACTTTTCAATAGTTATGAGTCCAACTATCTACAAAAATTGTAATAAGTGGGGAGTGAGTACGACGTACTCAGTGAATAACACAATCATTTGATTCACCTTTCGTTTATAAAACTCATTTCTAAGCAAATCATTGCATGTACAAAGCTTTTCAATGCACAAAAGGGCTCTATCGCTAGTTAAACTACTACCCGTGGTGCGCGCCAGATTCAATTAAGTGGATCCACAATGAACCCCGGTAGACCCATACCGAGATTCCAATTCAACACAAACTCCACACTAATCTCCCATATTCCGGGATCATTGAATAGGTCATAGTGCATGAAACAATTCAGAATGGCCAAGACCACACAGCAAGGCCATACAATCACAAATCAAATCAAAACGGGTAGAGCATTAACTAGCGATACAAATAAAATAAACAAATCTTTCTTTCAATAATAATGCACTCAAATTCATATTTGTCTCATCAAAACCATCAATCAAATACACACATATCTTATCAAAACTTTATGCATGTAGAAAAGGAATCAAAGTATTAGGTTACCCACCTCAAATATTCTTCGAATAATCCATGTGAAGAAGCATCTTTAAAGCCTTGATATTCCCCAATTAAAACTATCTTCCAAGCTATAATCCTTCCATATGTGGTAAGGAACTCTTTTCAAAGGACAAATAGGTATTTTGGCGGGTTTCTATTGGTTTTCTCCTTCCCATGGCAATTTTGGACGAATTCTGGGGTTTGGGAGAGAAAAGAGAAATGGTTTGAGAGGAAAATGAAATCCTTAACTTCCTATATATAATAGTTAGGATTTAGTTAATTTTAATAACTTTTGAGTTCCGCCAATCACAACGAGACAAGTGGCGCCAATCATATCATGATAAATGGCGCAAATCACCTCATGACAAGTGGCGCGATGTGGCGCCGCACACTTGTCGGGAAATTGCCCAAGAAGTCCTTCCCCTTGCATTATCTCTCAATCAAGTCCACGCTCTTCAATTCATGTCAATTAAGTCATTACATTTTAGTTTATATCAATTATCACCCAAGATCTTTCTTTAGCGTCAATTCAATAACAATATTTTGTTCTTCAAGCAATCTTTCAATGATATTCAAGTAATTCTTTCAAAACAACAATTTCGTTGCTTACCTTAATTTGTAGAAATTTTCGAGATGTTACAGTATATATAATTACCAAGTGGCAATAAATTAACTCGTCAAGAGGCAGAAAAATAAGTCACCAAATAATTAGTGAAAAAGATCTTCTGTATGTTGGCTTGGCACATTATTATGCAACCAATATAAATAAATAGATAAATAATGATATTACTTTCTTCACGTGTTACTATGTGTCAATCAGTTGGAAGGAGTGTAAGACTCATGAAATAAGTTTATGCTTTGAAGAAATATATCTCATCAAGAAAATGTGGGCCATTTTACCATCCTATGAGTCTAAAATGTTAAACCCCCCCCCCCCCCTCAAAAAAAAAAGAAATATAATACCGAATTGTAATTCGGTGCCAAACAGACCCTAGTAGTTTGCCCTGCCGGTAGAGGTCATATGCAAATTTGCATTTTTCCTGGATATATTTTAGCCCGTGATGACTGGCCACAAAACAATGATCAAACTATGATTATTATATCGTATTATTATTATTACTGTTATTGTTATTATAACACACTCTTTCATAATATATCCAACTGCTTCGTTTAAAAAATAAATTTTTTTGGGAATTTTGTTTCCACAGAATAACTAATCACAAATTAACTGCATTTATATCTTTCGCTGCTTAACGTTCAAAAATGTGACCAAACAGCTCAGCAAGTTGAAAAATTCAACCTTCCCGTTTGAATTTTCAACTTCTAGGAAAAGTAATAGAGATCCATAACGTTAAATCCTATGTATATTTTTACATACAATACAATATTTTCATCAATGTAATAATAAACCATAACAAAATATGTTTTGCTTGTAATGATCGACTTATCTTTTCCCTTGCTTAAATTGGAAGGGAAAAAAATTAAAATATTAATATTGATTTATATTTACTTATCTTAATTATGCGGAGCCTGTAGTTTTTCTTTAGGGGAATATAGGAGCGGGCATGTAAATTAAGAGAGGGGTAGGTGTTTCGAAGGTAGAGTTTCTCTTATGTGTGGGACGGTAGATCTTAATTTCTCATTCAATGAAGTGACGTCATTAGCTATAATATATTACTTTATTGATTAAATTAAGTTATTTTATTAGATGATGAGATCGCACCATATAAAACTTGAAAATGATCTAACGTGTCGCCATGTCGCTAGACACTTATATGACATGTCAAATGCGTGTCTCTGACATGTTACATCACACACGGTAGATAAGTACACATATAAAACTATAGAAGTAAACTTTGTAACTAGAGTAAATAATTCTAATTCATAATAAAGAAGGAGGTGAGTAGCCGTTGTATATGAAAAAGAAGAAAAGGGTGGAGGGTGGTGGGGCTCTTGTTTGTTGGGTCGGCCGTCGGTGAAAGCGATATAGTCCGTGGACGGCTATTATTTCCACCCCACCCCACCCTTATTCCCCACCCTATATCTCTTTCTCTCTCTATGCGTGTGTATAAGTATATATACCGCTGGCTGATATGATCAATATGCCTTGAAACACAATAACGATCGGTATACAAATATAACTGATAATACATAAATATTTTCTTGGGGATCTGTAAATTAAGTAACATGGCAAAGGAGGTGGGATCATTCACGGCCAAGGACTATCACGATCCACCACCGGCGCCGCTGATTGACGCGGAGGAGCTGACAAAGTGGTCTTTCTACAGAGCTCTTATAGCAGAGTTCATAGCCACCTTGCTCTTCCTCTACATTACCGTTTTGACAGTCATTGGTTACAACAGCCAGATCGATACCACCGCCGGTGGCGAACAGTGCGGCGGAGTCGGAGTTCTTGGTATTGCATGGGCCTTCGGTGGCATGATCTTCATTCTTGTCTACTGCACCGCTGGAATTTCCGGTGAGTTTAATTCTCATTTTATAGCCTTTTCTATTAATTAATTATATAGTGAGAAATGATCTTGTGCTCCATAAAGGGGATAGATATAAAACTCACATACCATGTGAAAATGAATTAATCCGTATAGGTGCTGACATGGCACTATCACGTCATCCTTTCCTAAAAAAATAAATATGAGGTGACAATGCCACCTCAGCACCCGAATTGATTCGTCGGTTGAAAAAGTATGTATAAACTGAGAGGTTTTGTGCGTGCACGGCAGGGGGACACATTAATCCGGCGGTGACACTCGGGCTTTTCTTGGCCCGAAAGGTATCGATGAACAGAGCAATTCTGTACATGGTGGCTCAGTGTTTGGGGGCCATTTGTGGGGTGGGACTGGTGAAGGCTTTCCAAAAATCACACTACAACAAGTACGGCGGTGGAGCCAATGCACTCAACGACGGATACAGCACGGGCGTTGGGTTGGCGGCAGAGATCATCGGAACATTTGTTCTTGTGTACACTGTTTTCTCAGCCACTGATCCCAAGAGAAGCGCCAGAGATTCCCATGTCCCTGTAAATAGTTCACACCTACTATTACATATATTTTTCTAATTTTGCTATGATCAAACATTGATCGGAGTAGACAAAAATCTTAACATCGGGTGATTTTCAGGTGTTGGCACCACTACCAATTGGATTTGCAGTATTTATGGTTCACTTGGCCACCATCCCCATAACTGGTACTGGGATCAACCCTGCAAGGAGCTTTGGGGCTGCAGTGATATTCAATCAAGAAAAAGCTTGGGATGATCAGGTTACAATTAAATTAATTAATTATATAAAGCAGAACTTGTATGAATAATAATTGATATAAAAAATTTGACTTCTTTTAATTAATCTGTGTGCATATTAATTGCAGTGGATATTCTGGGTAGGACCCTTCATTGGTGCAGCCATTGCAGCATTCTACCATCAGTTTATATTGAGGGCAGGAGCAGTTAAAGCTCTAGGTTCATTCAGAAGCGCCTCCCATGTTTGAATTTAAAATGACCGAAGAAAATTAGTGTTGTATTGAAATTAAGTACTGTTCAAGCTTTAATTTCACTTGTGTTGAGAATTGTACTGTATGTGATATGGAAGTATTCTTGTCAGCCATGGAAGTTTAGATAAAAGGTAGATTCAAAAAAGGGAAACCTTTTTTCATACCCCTGTAGTATATATATAGTTTGTCCTTCTTTCCTGCTTGATTTTAAATCTATATAATATATATATATATGTTTCATGTTGTATCTAGTTTGTTTGCAGTCTTTTAATATATACTTTGAATTGAATGGTTTACATATTCCGAGTTTAAATGAAAAACTAGACAATATCAAATGAGTTGCGTTATTTGAACAAAAAAAGATACAAAAACTTAAACAAACCTATTGACAAATGATAGATCTTATTTTTCAACATATCACATCATCTTTTCATCAATAGTAATCACATGAGCCACATTTTTATATTGTCAACACTAATTTTTATCTCTACTTATTTGTTCAAATAAGATTATTCTTATCAAATAATTTATGTCATACATACAGTAAATCTCATGGCACTTAGGAAGTGCTTTTGCCACATATTCCTTTCCTATGTGATGTATGAAAGTCCATGTGTGTATCCATAGACATATACGGTTGCTCCAAAAAGTATTAAAAAAATTTTGCTATGTCTTGAATTTCAATTACGAAATATGGTACATAGTATTGATTTTAGACAACTTGCATTGTGAAGATTTCTAGAATCTAGGCATTTATTTCTTAGAAATATTGGCATGGACTATATATGAAGTATCAATCAATCAATAAATTGATAGGAACTCATCCAAGTGGATCTCATTTCTAATCCTAGATAGAATGGAGGGAAATTTGCACATTGGGCATTGCTAAGATAAAGGCCCCTACCTATATATGGCAAATTGGCAATTTTAAGTACCATTGCCAAACCTATAACTTGAGGGTTTGGGGGGGAAATTCATTTACTATGCACTTAATTAATTGTTGATTTGTTGCCTTCTTAATCTTCATCGTTTATTCTTATATTGCTATTATTATTTGGCCAAAATAAGAATGTGAATAAAATTAGTTGCGGGACATTGTCAAAGAAGGAATTTCTTTAACTAGAAAGAAATCAGTTCAAATGTAGGATACCTATCTAGAAGTTTACTTTCCATGTTGTCTAAAAAAGAAGTTTACTTACCATTGGGAACTCTATCAAGGACTTGATAGTGAGAGTTAAGCTTGTTATTAGATGATCTATTGAAATAACTTGGCCTGCCGTAGTTTATATTATTTTTGGTCAATATCTTTTATGTAATTAGTACATTTATTTATCGCATGCGCACGTAATACAAAAAATTTGAATAATAAAATATTACTTGACTAAGTTATGCATTATTAATAACTTAATGCCTAAACAAATTGTTCCTCGTTGGTTATTGATTAATGTTACAGTTGAATTTTAAGTTTATTAGACCGACCTTTCAAGAGAGAGCTTAATTGGACCAAATTTACTAATTAGAAATTTATGACAACTTGTTATTATGCATATTCGTTAAGGCGTTTACTAGTATACATTACAAATTCAAACATTAAATATTGCAAACAGCCACAAGCAACAAACATGGCTTGATAAATTCAAAAAGTCGACCATCATGATTTCTTTTTCTGCATTCCATTAAATATATATAGTAACTTTTACTGAAAGGTACAAGGCAATTAGATCGTTGGCAACCACAAAGTGCCAGTCATTTTTGACTTCTATCATTACATTTACCCTTAATAATCACTATAGTGGTAGAACACAAACAATTGCATTATTTATTCCAAAATCCTTTCCTTGTACAAAAAGAACCAGATCGCTAGGAATATATTAGACCAGAAACTTATGAATGGATCAACGTTACTATACCATCTTTCTGGTGCCGTGGAGAATTGGGGTTCCGGATAAAGAGCAGAACGTTTCATTAATATCTTTCACCAACCTCACAATTTCATCCAACGAAGAACTTCCTAAGTGTCCCGTCCTTTCGATCTTTAGCAGCTTCAGTTAAAGCTAGAAATTTCTTGAATCCAGTTGCAGAAAAACCTCGCCCTAGTGCAGCTGCTCTGGCAAGCACTTCCTCTCCTGAAGAGATGATCCCGGGTGCAGCTTGACTAGTTAGAACTGGTGCAATGGACGTGCTGGAAACAGCCGGGACGACTGGGTTGATGGACGGTTGAGTGGTTCTAGCTCCACGCTTGTTATAATCATCAAGTATGCTTTGCTGGTCAGTCCTCTTGAGGCCCTGCCGAAGAATAACAAAATAAAATGAAGAAAAGAAGATGATAAATTATTAACAGAGAATATCTTAAAAGCTAAAAACATAATAAGTGCTACAGTTTCGGACATTATAGTTTATACAATGCAATTGATGTGCCATTTGAATTGCCAATGATAAACAACGGCAGTCATAAAAAATGTGCACCGACACGAGCATGTATGGCTTGAAAAGTTCACTCACCTATAAGTATAAACAAGTAAGTTTAAACAAAAGTAACATTTTTGTTATACCATGTGAGACAGTCAACATCGACCATAGACAGATAAAGCTCAAACTTGATAGGTATGATTTGTTTTAACTTTCTGGGAAGAACGGTAAGCATTTGAGATTCCAATGGAGAGCGAAGAATTAATGAACAAACCTTCAGATCCAGTATCCGCTGAAATTCTGCAGGTGTACCCTCAGGCAGCAGGGCACAATATGTGTCTGCCACCGAGTCAATGGGGGACAATATTACCTGTGCAACAAACAAGAGCAGAGCACGCAACTTGTAAGATATAAGAAGCTGACTTAAAGTCAGAAAAGTCCAGACTGCAATTCAATCAGACCTTCAGTAGTGCTTCAGCTTTGCTCATCTCACGACTTACAAATTTTGAGTAGCTAGAAGCTCCAGATGTCTGTTCAGAGAAAAACATGTGGTGATCATATTGCATCCTTTTCATATAACAACACGGGCTATATAATTTATGACACTTAAGTTTTGTACGTGTAATTCATGGTCATTATCTTAGCATAAATAACAACAATAAACTCAATGTTGCCATTTTGTTTGGTGAGGTCAGATTAGTGGGACCATTTCTAGACGCGTTAACCAATATGTGATGACAGAAACATTTTCATCCCCCTATTGTGGATAGAGAAGGTGACCAATTTGAGTTGCAAATGTGTGATAAACAACACCTTCCCGTCTTGAAAGCCACTCCTCTTTAGCATATGAATAAGAATTAGATAAAAGAACGTCATGAACGAAACTTTTGTTTCTTATGATCAATAATTTGATTTGATTTCTCAGTGACAATAAAAATAGAAACAACATACTAAGTTGAATTTGAAATGGTTTGCAGATGAAGTTATCCCCTCCAACTACTTTGCAGAACCATTATGCTTATATTCTGACCCTAAAATCACAGCATTTCTAAGACGATGACAGAGATAGTCCAGGTACATGTAAACTATATGCAGTTTGCAAGAACTCCAAATTTCCATTTACCTGTTTCCCAAGGGAAGGAATATCCAGAAGGATAGTCTTTACAGCTTGTGTATCCAGTAACATCTGCAAATTGCATAACATGAGTACATTCACATTCAAATCAAGTAAAAATGGCCCCTAAAGGATCATTTTCGCAAAATGTATGCCAACAAAAAGGATGGGTTGATGGTCCATACTTGTTGCGCCCCTGTTTCTGATATTTGCTTGCATTTGAATATATTGAGGTAGAAGCGTGGACCAAGAGAAGATGCAAGCTGCAAAGCAGAACAAAAATATTAGAATATACATAAATCAAGAAATTAGTAATAAAGGAAGTTCAAGGAAAGCATTTTCAAGAAATTAGTAATAAAGGAAGTTCAAGGAAAGCATTTTATAGGCTTTCACTCAGTTAAAGCAGGGAAAAATGGGTATTTTGCAGAACTGTATATAACAAGGCTTGGAGCTGATCATATAGATAGGGCGGAGGGGTATTATGCTGGATTATTCAGGAAGCCAGAATTTTAATCGCCTGGGGAGATGCTTGGATATCTGTAGTTATCTCTGTTCCTGTTTTTTGATACAGCACACATAAATACAGATACAGAAAACTTACCATAGAAACAAAGTTCCCAAAACATTTACTGATATAAGAATACCCATTTCTATTCCCCGATTACGGAATATTTGGTGTTCCATAGGAATCTATTTGGCACAAAGTTTTTTAGACATTCATCTAGTTTTTTTGACATTTATTTGTTGGTAGTATGGGTATAACAGAAATAACGGGAGACCATGAAAGGATCTAGTTTTAAGGCATCTAACAGAGAAAAGTAAATTAGTTAAAAAGAAAAGGTTTTCCATTCACCTTATCAAGGAAAAACTGAAAATAAATTGGAGAAAGAAGGCTTCCGAGTACAGGAATGCTTGTTGTCAAAATCGTGTTTATGGCATTGACATACCTGCAGGAATTAATACGAATTTTACATAAAAAGCAGCTTTAACACTTGGCATATATTCATAAAGCTCATCTTACTCTGATTGGTCACCAACACTTTCAAGTGTTCCCCAAGGTACTCGCGTCATAGCAGCCATTTCAGCATCAAACTTAGTTTCTATGCCATGAACTAAAGTGAGCAAGGCTTTCGTTATGACTGCAGAGAATTCATCCTGGATAAAAGCAGCAGTTTTTAGAAAATGTAGAAGCAACTAAAGACGTATTTACGGAAATGGAGAAAGAAAAAACTTCACCTGTACTTCAGACATATCAATCAAATCCACAAACTGAGGCTCAATTATTTTCCACACATTCTCGGCCAGTTCACCAGACTGACAACATACATGTAAAGGTTAGCTTGAACTTAAAATGGTGAAGATAAGAAAACATTGCCATATGATATAACTGCTTCGAGCAATTAATGAACAAACTAATGGGTAAGTTGAATAGGATCATTGTAATCCTTGCTTTACACCTTAAACTGGTTAACTCATACATTTCTGCATCATATGATACAGTGAACTATATTTCCACATTTATACATGATTGAGTATGCTTAGGCTAAATTATGGCAGAAGAACTGTATTTGGATTAAGTTGGTTGGCACATGAATTCCTTTGAATTGGGTGCCCACGTGACTATGGTACGGTTTTGATGCTAAAGATATGATATCAAAATAAACATGGCTTGATGATGTAATCAGGTACTGATCATGCGGTGTAGTACTATGATAACATGTTCCAATAATCTAATTGCTGCTTATGGTGCCTGATGAAGTCTACAGGGATCTGAAATCAGATCCTTAGATGCCTTCTAATTATGAGGATATCATTAAACATCAATCTTATCTGCTACACCTGTGTTCTCAGTATCATTTCATTTCACAGAAAAATATAAGGTAGAAAGAGAACATTTGGTAAATGGTAATATATCCCCAAAAGCATGATCATAGAAACCTTACTGACGACAGAATTGCAGAATATAGCCAAATGATTTGACTTCAATGGACACTTTATTGTTGTAAACCTAATTAATTCATTATTTCTTCAATTTCCAATGGCGGTCCACTAGCATATAAGTTCAGATGTAATTACATAGCAGCAAGTACACTGCTTTTGGAAAACTAACTCACCGTTTTGTGGCAATATTCAGCTGTACTAACTATATAACAGATCACACGTTCATCCCTATCAGATGTCTGCATAAAATAGTTTGTATTTAGATGAGTGCCAACCAATAAAGTCAATGAATACCACTAAACTTTTGTATGTAAATCTAAAGACGAGGAAGGGAAAGACTACCTTTATCTGTCCATCCATTCCTGTGGCTGCTGCTACAATTCCTGTACCACCCTTGGGCAATCTTGTGAAAAGCTTCGTAGCGTACGCCTTAAGAATTCTTTGAAACACCTATGTATGTAGAAACTCTTAAATTTCTCAAAATCAATCATAGAAATCCTATGCTACAATATGAAGTCAGTTGTCTCTGGGTTCCTTTTAAAACACACAAATGGTTATGAATAATAAAAGACAAATGAAGTAGATAATTGGGCCGTTTGCCTTGAGATTCTGGCCTTAACTTTTTATGGAAGAGTTGGAATATGTTCTCCATGAAAGAATTTGTGATTGAAACATATGAGCAGACTGAAGCGTTACTGGTTAGTCTAACTCAAGGACTGTTTGCTAACTCAAGGAGAGTTAATTATGTACCCAGAATTATAAGAGGATGGTGGATCAAATTGTATAAGATTGGGAGCTGAAGTTCATGTACAAAAGATGGAGCGTTCCTTGTACTGTGTCAGTGCAAGAGAATAACTTGTTTGATAACAAGTTGTGATAGTCCGGATAAATTATTTGGTGCTGGTAGGCTGTTCTCTTGATTTGATATAATTCCACAGAGAGTACCTCGTAATGAGTTCTACTTTCAGATTGGACTCTATTTCTGGGACACCCCAGCAGGGCATTAACAACGAGTCGGATAGAGCCATATTTCATAACCAAGTAAAATTTTACTTTCTTTATGGTCTGCTTTAAGAAACCACTGTAAATATCGGATCATACTTCCTAGAGTAATGTCTGACTGAAACAAGGTAACCTGCAATGTGCTAAACAAAGTTGAACCTTTGACTTCTTTATCTCCTCCTTTTCCCTCCCTCCCTTCAATAGTCAAAGTTTTGCCAGGTAATTGAATATGCTAGTTATAAAGGAGCTGAAGATCATATGTAAGTCCCCAAATTTTAATAAGCTCTCCCAATTACCATGACCAATTTGTCTTCAAACACACCGATCAATGACTACAAAATGGAAATTACAGCACGTCCAATAACATTCTTATGAGAGGGTAGAAATATTACTAACTTAAAAATAACAAGATCAAACGATTGTTTGCAATTTAGGGAATAGTACTCTAGGCAAGTAAATTCACTACAGGGACAGATGAAACGTGGGATTTCAAAAAACGCACCTTGAACAAATTAAATAATGTCTGATTCTTTGTCAAAGCACTGCATCGCTTTAAGCTCCTCCTTATTATCAAAAAGACCTTGATTAAACAATTAAAGAAATCAATACGGTGGGTAATAATACCAATGATCTCCAAATAGATGTGATAAGAAAGAACAATTAGTAGGATAGTATTCGCAATATGATTGAGCGGCTACAAAACATTAATAATCTGATTATAATGATATGAGAGAGAGAACCGTCGGGGAGAGGGTGAAGGCAGAGACTTAGAAAATGACATTATACAGAGATAAATATGGATGTAGATGTGTCAACCATAAATGCAAACAGTAAAAAAATTAATCTCCTTTCAAGATTTTGATTTCTTTACCTGCATGCTGCTAGACAAGATATTAGTTTGACTTCCCTCTTCAATGTCCCATGTTTCTTCCTGATGTAGAAAGGCATATTAATTAAGCAAATAAATCAACGAAATCGTATGCACAATAACAAAGGATTGAAATAAACCAAAATACCTGGACAAGCTTCTCCAGATGTTCCATGAGAGTCTTCTCTTCCAGTTCCACATATACTGTCAAGTGAGGTTCAAAGCATGATGAAATGATCCCTCGAAAATTGAACTGCAATATCAATCAAGATAAGTTGATATAGTCGCAAGGTTGAAGTCTGAATGAGAAACACACTAAGGATGCAAGGCAAGATGTTGCAGGTGGACGCAGAGAGATTTGCGCACAAATCAACCATTTAGGTGCAGAATTGGAAAAACTCCAATATCTTTAATTTTATTAGAAACTCAACCAACCCTAATAATGAGCAATATGAGTTTAAATAGTAAAAACTAAAACCCTAAAGCTCGTCTAATGGGCTAAATTAAATAAAATGCATAATGGGCCAAAACTTCTAGAATCCTCATCATCACAAGATGATTGCAGGTTTGCTATGTGATCATGCTGGATTTCAGGCACCGAAAACAAAAGCGAATAATAAATCCTTAAAATGACCAGCAAGTAGTTAGCCACTTTTTTGGCATGTTTTCTTGAATTCCAAATAAGCATTTTAGACTCATTTTGGTATCGCTAAGAAATTGTATTTCACATCACCCACGCAAAAGAATATCCGAAGCAGAGTAAAGAAATGATAAGTTGTGTATATGTTACTCATGTGGATTCACAAGACCCTTTGATTTTCATAATTTGAGCAATCATGCAGAAATGAGAATGCCATTTATGAATTTCACAAGAACCATAAAGTTACGAGCCATACCCCAGCACCAGGCAATGTTAAATCTTTTTGTTGATCTTGTTCCTAACAATAAATGGAAGCAGCACAAGTAAGCAGTCAAATAAATACAGAGTTAACTATAATATATTGACTAAATCAAGCAATATACAACGCCATGCCTCAGCTCCACTTTCATGATGTGCAGCAAGCTTTTTTTCATATTTCTTTCGAATGTCCGAAATAGTTTGACTAGTATTTTCCCCTTCACGTAGGTCCCCACTGTCACTTTCTGTATCTCGATTTTGACTTCCGCCCCCAAATTTCTCCGCTAACTCTTCCTCAAATTCCAAGGTTCGTTGTAGTGCCTAATAATATGCAACAAATTTGCAAAACATCACAAAGCTGAACCTGGAGTGTTATGATAAATTACATTGTATCAAAATACGTGTATTTTCCCCATGAAAAGAGTTTTTGGCTGTGTGCCACATAGAAACAGAACGAAAATTTGCATTCATATGTTGTCAAACACAACTTTTGAAAAGCTAAACAACCTTCAATAAATGGATACATGAAAAAATAATCTACAATATTTCTTCTTCACCCCCACCCCCACCCCTCCCCCCCCCCCAAAAAAAAAAACACAAGAACACGGAAATATGGATTAATTAGCTAACAAAGGTTAAATGTTTGTAAATTGAATACATGTATAACAGATGAGGAACTGTAAACTCTAATTAGGTCAACGTTTATTGCAAAACAGCAAAGAAGCAATGAACAGCCAAGCTAATGTCAAGACCTAATAAAAAGGTTGCAGATGAGGCACACCAAGACCGAAAGATTTATGCAGGGAATTTTGCTAAGCATGCAAACTTCATGTGCTAGCATTCTTATAAGAGTTATATCCCTTGGCCAAAACTTGGTTTCGTGAAATATTCATTTTAAGCCGTCAGATTCCTTTCAGCCAAAAGGGCTGTGCAGTGAGGGGGAAAAATGGGAAGATCGATGACAAGATAACCTTAAAATAGTCAACAAAAAAGAGAACAGGAAAAAGTAGAATAGCCACAGGATTTTTTTCCTGAAAACCCTGCTTGACCTGTCACGTATATTCAATCACTGGGGAAATATTAAGGAAAAGAAAATAAATCTTAGGAAGGACCAGAATCAAGAGATGAAGATTATTTAACAGGTCATGAAATGAGTATTATCAAGAACGTATGCCATCAAAATGGTCTACTCAGGTAATGTAGCACCAGTGTGCCAAAGTTCACAATTAACATTTACACATGGTCAAGGAAAAAATCATAATTATTGAAAAGATATTTTTTGGACTAACAACAAACAGGGGCATATTGGTAAAAGAGCTTACCAGTAATAGTGTCCCAACATCAGGCTTTTCCTTAAGGATATTAAGAATCTCCATGAGTTGTGTCCTGAAGAGAAACATGAAAAGTCCAAATCATCAGTCTGGGGGAGAATTTCCACTGAAATAAAAATATCATTTATCTCCATCTTAAAAAATAAAATCAAATGTTATCTGTCTCTTTGCTGTAACTGAAAACAGAAGCACAAACGCATGCTCTAAGCAAGTCAATATGCATGACAAATATATCACATAAGGGCATGTTTGAGCAATGTGGGGACATAATTGTAAAATATTTCAACTGTAAATGAAAACAGAAGCAGAAAGACATGCTCTAAGCCAGTGTACATGCATGATAAATATCATAAAGGACATGCTTTGGACAATATAGGGACATTCTTGTAAAATGTTTCAGTTTTGAGTTTTAGACAGTCAACTGACACAAAGGATGTTTAAATGGTGTATCGAACAAATATTGTTTGAGGAGAAAAAATGATTAAACACTTTATCTAGGTGGTCTTTTTAGGTTGATCTTTGTTTTCCTTCTAGTTGGTCTTTGTGTTTGGTATCATTCGGCCCATTGTATTTGGGCTACTGTCATGTAACCTTGTTTCTTTAATGCAATGAAATATCGTCATTTTCCAACTAAAAATAAAAAAAATAAAAAATCGAAGAGGTAAAGCCAATAACCAGAGAATGGTTAAATAGCATACTGATACAAACATTAAGGTCCCAAGAAGATGATCAATATTAAAATTAGGAACAGAAATAGTGAAGAAAGTGAATCGAGACTTGTGTAACTCATAAATTGTGAAATTGTTTGGTGCTGAAATTTGCTTCGTTAAATTCCATCTACCCTTTCCCCAACCTCTGGATTTAATTCTTTCAATATTGGTTAAATATAAAAAAGAAATTGCAGTACAATGCCTCAAGTGCACTTGCTTTATCAGGGGAGAAGAAAAAGGAAAAGGAAAATGAAAAGAAAAAATCAAAGAGAGAGAACCACAACAGTGTTTCCATGTCAATAACTGTTCAATGAAATGTGAATCACAGCTATTAGCTTATGAACATTACAAGACAGCGATCCATGGATCATTCATTATTTACGAAACCATCATAGACGAGCATCCTTTTTGCAGAATTACTATAACTAACGACCAAAAAACATAGATTGGATACGAAATCTGCATATACATGCTTTACAGACTGTTCATCAACAAGTATCAAGCAAAACTTAACAGCACGATCACAGTGGCCAACCTTCAAAAATCAGATTTGTTAGATCACCCTATATCAATCACCCTTGTAGAATACTTAAGATGCAATACTAAAATTTGATGACAGGAAAGACTGAAAATGTAACTGGGGTGAAGGACCAACCTTGTCAGCTTGCAGAATTGGATGCAGAGCAAATAAGGAACATGCCATGAAGGAGGAAAAATTTTCCAAATCTCTTCATTGGTTCTTAACCGGCGCTTAATCCAACCATATCTTCTTTCAGTTTTGTCCAGCTTCGCTAATTCTAGAATAGATAGAGAAAAACAGAGTTCAGGATCTAGGGCATCGAATGAATTTCATACACCCATTGAAATGCATGTAATATTAGTGGGACAAACCAGCTCCCTCAAAAATCTGTTGATATGAAGTAAGCTCCCTGCTACAAAAGTTCTTTACCAGATCTTCCCTCACTGATGGCTCCAAAGCATCAACAACTAAGCAAGCATCTGACAATTGCTGGAGTAAATTGTTTTCCTCGGTCTCTTTCCCAGTACCTAAGCTGTGAGTTGAAAATTGTTGTAGGAACTTTTCTTTATTAAAAGAGAAAGGGAAGGAAACTGAAAAGAAAGTAGCAACCAAATTTACCTACAAGATTTGTACGCAAGATGATCCCAATTTAATCGAGGCGCTAGGATTAGAGGATGGTTTTCACAGCTCAAACAAAAGCTTAAACGCATAGGCCAACTTGTTTATTCAAATTTCCATCAAAAGTTGCTAATAATTTCTCAAGTAGATTGAACAGATACATATTGGATGATTGATGTTATATATACATCCAAGAACAAGTTCATGTCTCTGGTAAATGATGTAAGAAGTTAAGAATTTTCTAAATGAATATATAGACCAATCAGATAGGTCCAGTACAGGGTGCAAGTAGAAAACTAGTATCAAGTCAACAAGATAAAATTCCTTAACTATTGCATTTCATCAATAACACTTTAAGAAATAACACTCACTAAACTACAGATTAACCTGGAAAAATCAGAGAAAACGTGAGATTTGAGGATTTGTTTTATGCTCTTGAACCTCTCCCTCAGCTCTGTAATTTTTGGAATATCTCTGTAGGCTTCAAAATGACTGCATAACTGGTTTACAGCCTGTAATGCATCATGAATCAGAAATTAAATTGAAACTGCACCTTCCAGAAGTGAAAACAAAAATGATCACAAGGGGGATATGTAAGAACATTGAACAGGATATCATATTTTTACTTAAACTATATGGATTTGCAAATAGACTAAGGGGAACAAACTGCTAATTTTCGCTGGAACTGTTCCTTAACCAATAAAAAGCCCGACTGTTGATGACTTTTATGCCCTCCAATAAAAGGAGGTTATAGATGACATCACCCACTGATGCATGGCATTGCCAATCATTTTTAGTTTAGAAAAGTTAAATTATACCCGTAGAAAATGCGAAACAAACTATGATATAGTGTACTTTTGCAGATTTACTGATAGTATGTTGCCAGAGGGAAACTAATCTGCTGCCTTGTGGTCCTCTCAGTGCTGATTGGGCCAAATTATGCGGCTACTAGAGAGGAACAATATATATGTTCCTATTACATACATAGTAAACAAGTACAATAGGAAGCCCGTGTTATTATTCTATTTCTGTTCTGAAAACAGCAATTTGTTAAACTATTTCGATCCACATATTTTGTGGGACTCACAAGTATTATAAAAATTGTTGATTATTCATCTCTACTCATTCTATTTCCATTTTGAAATAGAAACTGGCTGAATTATAGTAAACATGACAGAACTGTCCTATTTTTCTATTATGTTTTAAACAAAAATACAGACCTAAAGGGAGCAAAGTTTCCATCCTTCTCCTCAATCCCAGTTAATTTTATGGTTGACACTTGAGCTTTATACCATTTGGATGCACATAATAGATTTCATTTCAAACAAAAGGGATCAGAACCCAAACAAAAGGTTGACTTGAAAGGAAGTGCAAAATGAACATTATAAAATGTCTTCAAAATTAATGAGTTAACTTAAAGGGGCTCATGAGTGATTCAAACGACCATTTATTACCTCTAGTTGTGCAGCAGCTTCCTTGTATTGTCTTTTTGAAGCCATGACTTGAAGCTGCTCTACAGCAGAGACTGCCATAGTTTGCGAAATAAGTTAAATTGATCAGTTCCCATATGCAGTTCTTACAATTAAAAAAAAAAACTCATAGAAGTATAAAAAGTTCAACATTCATTCTTTACAATGCAAGATAAGCATAATTCTTTTTACTAGTCAACAGCACAGACAAAATTATTTGCATGCTTGTAACTTTTTCCACAGACAAAATTAATTGCATGCTTGTAACTTTTTCCAAAGTCAACACCAATTTACATACTCATTAAGTAACACCTCCTTTCTTATAAGAAATTTTGAAATTAATTGAAGATATCAAGTAATAAAGAGAACAAGACTTCCTCTAAATACCATATGCACTTCTTTTGAAAAAAAAAAAAAAAAAAAGAAAGAAAAGAATTCATAGGAGTATAAAAAGTTCAACATTCATTATTTACAATGTAAGATGAGCATAATTCTTTTTACTAGTCGACAACAAAGACAAAATTGATTGCATGCTTGTAACTTCTTTCAAAGTCAACATCAACTTACATACTCATTAAATAACACTTCCTTTCTTATAAGAAATTTGAAAATTAATTGAAAACATAAAGTACTAAAGAGGACAAGACTTCCTCTAAATACTATAGATGAAGAAAGAAACCTACACTATATTACACGAAGTTTCCCACTTATAAGAAAGGGGAGACACATGAACTAATAGTTAAAAGCCATCCAAGAGAACCCCAGTATACAATCCTCTCATGCAGAAACTGAAAGTTCTTATCCATTCCCTTACAAACTTTAGTATTATTTTTCCAGCCAAAAATCCCAAAAGACAGCAAATCCCCAAATAAACGAAGCTCTCTTCAAAAACTATAGCTAGCATAATCATACTGGGTAACGTTAAACAAGTCATAGGAATCACCCTATCAATTTCAGCTAATTGTGACGCCCTGCTCCAACAACTCGAGTCATAGTGTAACAAAATATATCATGCATAAAATACACCACAATTGTGACTGGTCTGTTCTTTTTTTATAATTTCAGTAGCGCTTAACATGAGCAATTTACCAAGCAGAGACTTCCGGCTTAAATAGTGAATCCAAAGTTTTGAATTAAAAGGACTAACCTAGCATGGTAAGGCGATGGAGGGCCGTAATGGTAGTTGTAATGTGCTTCTTCGCAAAATCCAGTTTCTTAATGTCACGACATATTTCCTGAACCATTGTTTCACTTTGCTCTGCTTTGCTTTTAATTTCTCGAATTTTATACATGAGTTCCTGGTTCAGAGCATCGAGATGAATTAATGAGGAAATGGCAGTGCAGCCTGCGTAATCTTGTTAAAATCAAAATTATAGCAGATTACGTTGCAGTGAAGAAAAAAAGTTGCTGATGCTAAGAGGTAAAGAATTTATTTGCAGAACTTATGTAATTAACACACCTGCACTGCACTGGTGGCTGCAGCAAGATCCTCCCTTGCTTTGGTTCCTGAATTACTCTGCATTATGGCGATTGAGAAAAACAGAAATGTAGATTAGGACAAAAGGTATGCTCTTGGATTAGTAAGAGTACTCCCTCCATCCCACTAAGATAGGAAAGTTCCTTTTTTCACTAGGATTAAGTAAAACTCAATTAATGTTGTTGGAAACGTAAAATTTAAGAACATTTTACTAAGATACCCTTTAATTTACTACTTATTTCACTTTAAAAGTATTATTTTGTTGATAATCATGCGCGTTAAGTAGGGGCATAAAAGTGAACTAACATTTCAACTACCCATCAATAAAGAAAGTGGCCTATAATTTGGGACAGATGAAAAAGGAATACAAGCCTGTCTTAGGGGTTGTTTGAACCTCATTATTTTTTCCATTTATAAATTCACCTACCATGATTTGACTGTTGATTTGACAACTACTTAACAATCATCACACATTTCAAATTTCAATTAAATCTCCACCACTCATCCCCACCCATTATAAATTCCCTTTATAAATTGTAAAAATGAAGAGCTTCAAACAAGCTCTTAGTGGGACGGAGGGGGTAATTTGGTTAAGAGATTGGCTGCACCCATCTACATTAAGTAATTGTTGACCAAAAGACGCTTCTCAACCGATCATTCTAATATAGGCACAAAGTCAGATAAGCCACTTCAAAGAAGGGGAATTAAGCAACTTGGGAAGATAGCTGCATATTGTCCACGACTTTACAAGGGTGTTATGAACCATTGCTATTGTTTCTCTTCAATGTCTTTCTAGAGGATGTATTATCTCGGTGAAAGCCTTCTTTGGTCAATTTACCTCTATCATTGCTTCTTCCTTGTCAATAGAGTAGGAAGAAGGAAGAAACATTCAACGTGTAAAGGTTCTTACATGTAGATTGGAAACTCTCCCCTTCTCCGCCAAGTAAATGATATTTTGTTATCAGACAAGAAATGGAGAGAAATGCCAACCTGTTGGCGGACAGCTGTTAGAATTTCAGCATCCACACGACGAATTTCATTATGTATTTTCTGCATAAGTGGCTCCACACCAGATAAAGATGCCTCTGTGCATTAATCAGTCACCAGAGTAGTAATAGAATCAGAAACATAGATGATGCATCCAATTTAAAATGCATCTGCGTAGTCAGATACTTAATTTAACATCAAAAATCGTAAATTTGGTGTATTAACTGATAGACAACCTGTAGGGAACATCTGGTTAATATAATCCACAGCACTCTGCTTGCCCATCGTTCCCATTGCTTGTGACTAAGATCAACAGTAAATGATTGCCTGAGAATTTGAGTAAACAACAAGAATAAGCTCAACTTAGATCTAAATCAGATAAGTATTTCTAAAATTAACTGAAAATATAAAAAAAATACATAAATTGAGAGTAACCTGTGGAATTCTAAATGATTTCGCTTTCTTTCAATTTGAACTATCTTAAACCGACGAATCAGTGCGCGAAATCAAAAGAGCGAGCTCTGGTGGAGCATTCTTTGTAGCTGACTAAACGCCCGCCGGACCGGGGGAGTCTTTGAGTTTACGGTTCAGCTTGGACCAAATTACGAAATAGCACCGAGGTAATCTTTAGATTTTACGATTGTTGTCCCTAACTTTCATTTATAACACATTGGGACCCAATCTCTGTTTTTCCAAACTAGTACACCACTGTGCATTGAATGCCGACCATAAGATCGAGATACAGCAAGAAAAGTAAGGAAGATTGTTGAAATGGAAAAACAGGAAAAGGGACAATGTCTGTGATGACGGACAGACAATCCTATTTTACTTTTTTAGGCCAATAAGAGAGAAAAACCTCAATTTAGTCGATAATAAAATAAAATTAATTTAATATATGAAGAGCTTATTTTGTAGATAACAGTGGTCTTTACATTTGGACATACATGTAAACAAACACTATGATAAAACAGGATTCAAATTAATTTATTACCCTTACACAATTCAAAGGGGTCAAAAGTCATTACATGCGTAATAAGATAGTTTAATCCCCCTCCCCTTTTTGTCACTAGTTTTGTTCACTTGAGTGTTCAAATAAATTAATTCAGCCTTTAAACTTTGATTTTTGTGGGAGAATATATGGTAAGAATTTTAAAAATGTTACTGAAAAGTATGAAAATTTATTTTTTATTATGTAAAATATATGATTGGCAGTAATAAAGTTTGACCTTTTGACCAATAATTTTATTTTTTCAATGCATGAGGGAGATAGGGAAGGGGAAATAGGGAGGGGCATTTGTAGTTTCAAGACGTGAGATAACCATTGTAGCAACCTTTTGACTATTATTTGATGTAAATTAGAGCTCCCTGGAACAAGCAACTTTGAACCAAAAAAAAAATTAATAATAATAAAAATAAAAAGAAGAAGGAAGAATTAGAAAATCCTCCAATACGCTTTTTACAATAAAATATGGTAATTATAGTACCATTACAAGATTTAATCATCACACCACATTTTAATCCCATCACAAATAAGAGTTAAACTAGATTTCCACCCGTGCACTCTAAAGGAATTTCATATATCAAATATAATTTAATTGCGTTTTTTAGGCTTAATGTCATAAAAAACTAAAAAACACAATCTGCATGAAATTAATGTACATCCTACGTTTGCAAGTAGCATGCAATCAATTCTTTATTTTGATGACATAATTTTAAATTCTTGTCATTAGTCCATCGCCATCTTGTTGAATCAATAATTTTTTATTAATTCTTATTTTTTATTTATTTTAAAGACATAAAACCCGATAGCATAATTCTATATTAGTTTTACACCCGTACATTTACGTACATATATGCTTCACACTCGTACATTTCACGGACATATTATAGTGACAAAGTAAAACACAATGGAGTAAGAGAACATAAAATCATGAAATTATACAATCGAACAAAGTAAAATAAAATTCATTAGGCAAATATGAGATATATCTAACCAAAATGTAATACGTAGATAGAATCCCAAAATAAAAATATTAAATTAAATGATTAAAAGGAAAAGTATAATAATAAGGAAAAATATAATAATAATATTGAAATTCAGATTGATATATTATCTATTTTCATGTAATTCAAACCTATTAGGTAAATATAAGATATATCTAATCAAAATGTAATATGTAGATATATAGTCTTAAAATAAAAATATTAAATTAAATGATTAAAAGGAAAAGTATAATAATTGAACTAATAATTTTTTTATTAATTCTTATTTTTTATTTCCTTTAAAGATAATAAAACTCGATTGAATAATCTATATTAGTTTCACACCTATGTGTTTCACGGGCATACTTGCTTCACACCCGTGCGTTTCACGATTATGTTATGCTGACAAAAAAATACAATGGAGTAGAAGAACATAAAATGATAAAATTATATAATCAAACAAATTAAAATTAAAATCCATTAGGCAAGTATGAGATATATCTAACCAAAATATAATATATAAATAAGTACCAAAATAAAAATATTAAATTAAATGATTAAAAGGAAAACTATAATAATAAGGAAAAGTTATAAAATCAAGATTGATATATTCAAGAATTTTATTTTGCCTATACGTATGCATGTTATTATGCATGCGTGGATATGTGTTAAATATCTAAACTACAAGTATCTCACACTTGTAGCCTAGATGTGTACCATGTGTTACACGTATACATAATAACATGTATACATGGGTAAAATAAAATTCTTGTTAATATATTATCTATTTTCATGCAATTCAAACTCATTAGACAAATGTGAAATATATCTAACTAAGATGTAATATGTAGATAGAATCTCAAAATAAAAATATTAAATGAAATGATTAAAAGGAAAAACATAACAATAAAGAAAAGTATAATAAATGAACCACTAATTTTTTTATTAATTCTTACTTTTTATTTCCTTTGAAGGCATAATCTATATTAGTTTCACACTCGTGTATTTATGGACTACTATGCTTCATATTCGTGCGTTTCAAGGACATATTATGCTGAGAAACTAAAATACAATATAGTAGAACAACATAAAATCATGAAATTATACAATCGGACAGAGTAAAATTAAAATCCGTTAGTCAAATATGAGATATATCTAACTAAAATATAATATCTAGATATAGGTCTAAAATAAAAATACTAAATTAATTGATTAAAAGGAAAAATATAATAATAAGGAAAAGTATAATAATACAATAATGACGTCATCAAATTTTTGTTTTAAAGAAGCCAGACAATGAGAGGGAAAATTATTTCTAATTGTGCCCGCAATCAAATTGAGCCAAACAAACTGTTGACTAAATATATATATATATATATATATAAAAGCAATTCTAAAGGGACATGAAAATGAGATATTATTAGGTGACATTCTCATATTGTACACATTCATTAGGTGATGATTACATGACTAATTTTTCATCATTCAATATAAGTGTGCCACATAATAATGTTACCTAATAATGTCCCTTTTTTCATGTCCCCTTAAAATTTTTCTATATATATAGGTTTCCTCATTTTACATCTACGTAGATAAATTCTCAATTAAAAACTCAAAAGGCGCATCATGCGTACACTAACTAGTGCCGGCCGTTTCACCCACCATACTCTCGTGGGTTACACCACCATATGCTCATGTGGTGGGTGAAGTGGCAGCTGAGTAAAAAAAAAAAAAAAAAATTTCAAAATCAGCAATGTTGAAGTCGCATAAGTCGTAACACCACCACCCCTCCCCTAAGAAAAAAATTAGAACCCCCACCTTCCCCCCTCTTCTATCCCCTCTCTCTCTCTATCTCTCTCTCCACTGTTCTTCAGCGAACCGGAGCCGGTTGACAACCCGCCAATGATGCCTCTCTTTACCCTCTCTATCCTCCCTCTCTCTCTTTTTGCTGAGTGTCGAGCACCTGTGATCACCGATCCCCTTCTTGGCAGTGGGCAGATTCTGGCAAGACGGACCGGTGAAGCTTCATGGACGATGAGCAAGGCCTCCGGCGACGCCTCCATACCAGCAAGAAAAAGCCATATTTCATCAGCTGGCAGAAGATAGCAGTCCCTGAAATCCATGCCCATTTTCATCGTTTCTCTTCTTCTTCCTCAGTCCTATCGACATACATTATAAAAAAATGCTCAGACACACCCCAAATTAGCTCGTGGACTGAAATTTTTGTGTCATGCAAATCTCTGTAATTTACAAGTTCCAGAGATCCTCTAAAAGTAAGTGAAAATTTGATAAATAAGAGCAGAAATGTTGTTGAAGGGAGGGGCATTTTCTGCCTACACTGCTGCTGTAGCCGATAACCGGAGCAATTTCAAATTTTCCAATTCAATTCGTTGGCAAAACGGAAATGGTTTTTTTTTTTTTTTTTTAATTCTTCCGGCCAGGGTCCGAGGTCCCAACCGCTAAGGGTTCTGCCAGTGGCGACTGGGGAGGCAAAAACCAAGCAGCAGGACTCCATCTACGAGCTCACGCTGGCAGATCGCCTCCGGCTTGGTAGCATGACTGAGGATGGTTTGTCTCACAAAGAAAAATTCATAGTAAGGTGCTACGAGGTTGGAATTAATAAGACTGCTACCGTTGAAACCATTGCCAACCTTTTGCAGGTTTGTGTAATTTGTGAATTAATTTGTAAGAATCGAATTTCCAGTGTAATTTATTGAATTCTACGTGTATATATGAATTGTTTTTAACTTTTTGTGGATGGGTTTTCAGAAGTTGAATGGTACAGCTTTGGGGATTTCGGGATTATAGCTTTGGGCTCTCAGGCTGCGGCCATTTGTCTTCTTAAATTTCCGTTCGCCTACTGGAAATGCTAGGTCGCTGGAATGGGGGAGGAGAGAGTGAGAGAGAGATGAACTAAGGGTTAGGGCTCTGATTTGGGAAGGAGACGCGATTTGGAGTAGGATAAGTAAAAATTTGAATTTTTGATTTTTTTTAAACCCAGTTATCTGGCCACGTCAGCTGCTACATGGGCATATGGAGTAAGCCCATGAGAGTATGGTGGGTGAACATTTTCGCTAACTAGTGTGTGTAGATATATATTACACTTTTTACCCCATATTGTCTAACACTATCATGCAATATACTATCACTGTTTCATGGAGGTTTACTACATCAATCATTGTTTTGGACCAACACCACATGTTTTAATGTGAAACCTTTATATTCCAATGTTTTCTAGTTTTCTTTTACAAGAACACTCTATTTATTGATAATTGACATGTTGGTTTGGAGGATCGAATTTAGAACATTGGTGCTAAATTGGTTAGGCAAGCAGTCGCCAAGACTAATGACTTGGCTAGGGATGGGACAAAACAACCATTCATGTTCTTACACAAGGTCTCATCGCTGAAGGTGTTATGGTATATATGTTTTTATCATTTAGCACACATCTAAATCTTCTCTGATATTTAGAAGGGAATATAATCAAATTTTTACTTTTTCATGCCAAGTAGTTATAGCTGGTGTAAACCCTGTCTTTAACACTAGAGGACTTGAGAAAACCACCAAAGTATTGGTGTTTAAGCTCAAGTCAATGTAGTTTTTCAGGAAAATTTTGTTAATCTTACAGTATGGGGTGGTGTTTACTTATAATTTGCCTTTGGTTGGCTTTGTTGGTACTTGTACAATGCATCTTATATATGCAATTGATAAATTGCAGGCAGAAGATTGTGAACTGGCAGATGTTGCTACTGTAAGTGTTGTGAAGAACTATTAAGTATGAAACATGATCATTGAAGCTATGAGTAAAGTAGGTAGGAAGGGTTTTGTGACTTTTGAAGAGGGAAAAAATGCTGAAAACAGTTTATATATAGTGGAAAGAATGCAATTTGATCATGCCTACAAGCTAAGGCGAACCTTAAAAATCTCTACTTTTAAAGTATTCTGTTTGGTGAAAAGAAGAGTCATTATCTTGACTTCATTGCAATTCTAACTAGACTAGAGGTGATGTCTTTGGACTCAATAGGTTTCTATTTCTATTTCAA
Organism: Nyctanthes arbor-tristis; assembly: GCA_963692815.1. NCBI lineage: Eukaryota > Viridiplantae > Streptophyta > Magnoliopsida > Lamiales > Oleaceae > Nyctanthes > Nyctanthes arbor-tristis. The sequence goes on from CAVNYN010287275.1 coordinate 51,762, forward strand.
AATAGTAGGGGCAGAGACTACAATCGTTGAATTATATATGCATATGTGCGGTCTCGCAAAATACAAAACAGTTAGATGAATTTCAGGTTTGAAACAGAAACAGATGTAGAAACTATTAGGGATTGAATTTGAAGTTTGTTTTGCTTCTTAGTATATTGTCTTATGATTGGTAATTATTTTTTGAGTAAGAAGAGATCTTTGTACTTCGGAAATCTCAATTTTCAAATCATTAAGATATATGAACCGTCCCCTTTTTTTTTTATTTCTGATATACTCACTTTCGATGCGACTAATAAATAAAATTCTCTTTTCCAAAATAGATGTAACACGAAAGTAATTACACATGCAATGCATGTATCGTCACTGGTGTGTGCACGACATATTTATTCAAGTATACACTAAGTCTATACTTTTCAGCTTTGTGTCTTTATAATAAATAGGGATTGGTGGTCTTATAGGATTGGGATAACCTGAGCAATTCAATACAGGATAACTTGCTACATTAGAGTTGCTTTCTCCAACTGCATTTGACGTAGAAGGGGTTATATATCTATATGGAATTTAGTAGATTTTGGAAATTTATTCAAATCCATGTGTTCCCAATTTAGAATTCTATGGATTTCATAGAAATCTAGTGTCCAGAATTCTATGGATTCTATAAAATTCCGATGTCCTAGAAACTTATGGATTCTAATGGATTTTATCCAATGGTGGATTTCAATAAATTTCTATGCACTTACAAAATCTATATATATATATATTATGGGGACAGATCCGTAGACCAATACATATGAAAAATATTTTTGACAAATCATCTCACCCTTTTATTTATTTTTTTTTAATCTGATGGTCCAAATCAATTTTTCTCATCCCATTACAACACATGCATCTAAAGCCAAACAGCCCGTAATCTATTACTAGATTGCAACCCGCAACGACCTAAATTCCACCACGCCTACTGTCAGAAGTGACCTCCAAATCCAACCACCGGCCA
>CAVNYN010287277.1:0-14253 GCA_963692815.1 Nyctanthes arbor-tristis
CTTATAGAAATAACTTGCAATTCGCAAATACAAGAAAAAAAGAGGGAAATCATCCGCCAATTGTATAGCGACGACATTTACTGGTCGTCATTTTAGTTCAAGAAATATAGCGACGACTTTTACGTGTCGTCGCTATAGATAGCAATATACAGCGGCGATATGACTAGTCCTCCCTGTAGACCCAACCTATAGTGACAATATTATGATGTCATTGCTATAGAGTGAAGGCTACTACAGCGACTCAAAGTCGCCACTATAGCCAACGCTATAGCAATGACATTTGTTGTCATCGAAAAATGTCGCTGATATAGCTCTTATTTCTTATAGTAAATGACGTCGTATTTGAATTAATGATAATCACATAGACCATGTGACCGCTGTATCACTCATTTAGTCATTCATTTTGTCGAAGTAGTTTAATCCTTCACAAGACGTGTATCATCACACTAGTAAGCAATACTTTTCCAGACTTGCTAGTTGCTAATAATAATTTTTTAACTAGTTAACTTTATGGGAGACAAAATTAACCAAAAAATGACAGCCATAAAAAAGAATCCACGTACACAATCTGTACATACAATCCATTATAGTAGCTAACATTGGTGTAGCCTGGATTTTCGGAGTCAGAAAAATTTTTGTTTCGGCGGGGTGGCTTTCGGGCCGAATTTTTTAAAAAAATAGAAAATAAAAAACATTGCAAAAATTAAAAAAAGGCAAATCTGAAAAATTAAAAGTTCTTTTTCAAGAGTTTTATAAAAGTTCTTTTTCAAGATTTTATCTACAACAATATTTTTTACAAGAGTTTTTTTCCTTAAATATCTCTCCATAATCTAAAGAATCCAACAAGATATAGAAATTAGACATAATTCCAAGCATAAACCCAAAATCTAATTTCAAACATAAATAATCATTTTACTACTTAAAATTTATAATATCAAACCAAAAACACAATTTCCAAATTAAAGAATAAACTAAAAATTAAGGTTTCACACATTAGGACTTTACTAAATTGAAGCATAGATCAATTTCTAAGCTAGTGGTTAGGGTTATTAGGCATTTATTAAATTAAAGCCTAAACCAAAAATTAGGGCTTTACAATAATACAATTTACCGTATAAAAACTACTAAACAAATTTCACTACCGGCATTAAAAAAATCCAAAATCATAAACATAATCGATCTTCAAGCTCAATTATTCTTAATAATTACTCAAATTACCTATCAAAAGTGAAAGGCTGACTTACCTTAGACCCGAGAGACCGAGTGAAGAAGTAGAATCCGGATGTGCGCTTGTGCCTGCAGTTGCCCTGTGACCCTGCAGCCCTTCCGGCGGGCTACTTCAACCAAACTAAGTGAGAGAGAGAGAGAGAGAGAGAGAGAGACAGAGACTAAAAGAGTGAGCTGTGACCGACTAACCGTGAGCTTGGAGACAGGAGTAAAGGACGCGAGTTGCGACCCAAGTTCTTCCATGGTTCCACGCTTCCAAAAGATAAATAGAGCGATGAGAAATGACTGGCCTGATGCATTTGTTCCTGATGTGGTAAATGGACCTTAGTTGGGCTCAGCGACTCTTAATTCTTTGGGCAAGATGAAAGATTTATTCGTCCTTTTTAACCCCAAATTTTTTTTTTTTTTTTATGTGGCCTGGACCTTGGCTGAAATTTCAGTGCGGTCCAGTCCAAAATTAACAAGGCCACTCCAAGGTCTAGTGCAGTCCATCGATCGCACTGGTCCAAAGGTGGCTACGCCACTGGTTGCTAACGATGAGTTTATGTAACTATCTCTTAAAAGTTTTTCTCAAACATTACTAGTTTCTGTTCTTGAAAATATATATATATATATATATATCAAAATCTATTTAAGTTAAAAAGAAAATGTTCTATGTTTATGCATAAGCAATTAAGGAGTGGACATTCCGCCTAAAACCTGAGCTCAACCCAACAACCCGACCAGAGATCGGAAGAGTTAAGCTCAGAAAAAAAAAAATAATAATAAAAAAATAAAATAAAAAAGAGAGACCCAAAAATTTGCGGATTCTTTACAAGGCGATCATAGTGTGAATGAATGATTTATAATTGGTAAGGCCAATAATTTGTTTATTATTGCTGGTAGAGTTGGAAATGTCATCTCACTGACTGTTGTTATTCTAGAAAATTTTTATACTGTCAAGACAATGGGAAAATCCGATTAAGAAGGGCAGCGGGACCACTAGATTTTTTAGAATTGACAATTGAAATTTGTTGATAGATTTTTCTTTTAATTGATAATAATGATTTGTCCACCCAATATCCACTCTACTGAATTCCTTATATATCGCGGTAAATTTTATCATGATATATAAGAAATTCAATATGATGGATATGAGGTGGACACAATATGGGTTCAATTTGTAGCATAGTCTTTTTTCCCCTACACCAACAACGTAGTTTTTCGTGGTTCAAATTATGTTTATGCTCACATTTTGAGTAAGAGGATTTCATGTTCGAACCACACATGCTCCTATCCAAATTTCTCTCTCCTCTCTTATATCTTCTTGTGCATTAGGGAAAAATGTATTTTGCTAGTACAATTTTTTTTTATAAGAATTTTAAAATTTAAACTAACTTTTTGGACCTTTTTTTTTGGGAGGGGGGTGGTGATTAATTAGAGTACAATCTTGATAGACGAATATGCTATAGAATAATAATAAACGCTTTTCAAAGATAATAATAACAAATGCTTAATTGAGGGATAAATCAATGAATATAGGTATTACTTGTTAATGAATAAGCAGTTTTCGACAACTGACTTAAACACAATAACGCATATAAAACGGATACAGAGAACACAAGAGCTTATAATCATATCATCATATATATATATATATATTAAAGGATAGTTATATGGCACAATTAAAGATTTTCCCAATCTTTGCCGCCTAAAAGTGGGCTTTCTAAGACTCCTCATCTATGAAATCTTTATAATAAATAAATGCAATAATTAATTTATCATTATTATAATTATACATGTCTAATGATTATTATTATTATAATACCATGCTACTTTTTAAAGATTATATTGTTTATTTGGTGGACTAAAATATTAACGGGATATTAAGGATACTTTCTTGGAATAAAACGGGATTTTATTTGGGTTTTTGGGGTTGGTATTGTCTCATGCGTATGCAATCTTTTATTCAAATGGTATCGAGGGGATATAGGTATCATCATACAAATCTGATATTTAATATTAGCTCTTCCGATCTTAATATTATTAAATAAGTTAGATGATTTAAAAAATAGATTATAATAAAATAAACTAGGAATTTTATCTATAAAAATATTCGTTGAATATTTTTTTTAATTTCCGCGTATATAATTACACAAACGCAAAGTAATAAAAAAATTCATAAAATAAAAACTCTAGTGCTGAATTAATTATCTTACAAAACTTTTCTAATTTTAATTGTTTTTTAAAAGGTTTTGTAGAAAGTCTTAAAGATAAAAAAATAGATCAAGTTTGGATGACAAATTGTCATCTTGATATTTTTTATCATTTTAATTATTAGAACTCTAACAATTGTTATTCCAAAATTATTGTTTATTTATTAGATTAAAATAATATATTATGGTACCTACACATAATAAAATGAGTTATTATTATTCAATTAAAAATATACATCGGAATGGATACACGTTGTTATAGGTATGAAACTTTTTATTCGAATGTGTATTGAGTGGAAATAGATATCGTGGTACATGCTCTTCCGATCTCAATATTAGACTGTTAAATAATAATATTAAATAAATTAGTAATTTAAAAATTAAATTATAATGAAACATTAAACGTACACATAAGCGGGTAACTATTAATAATAATAAATTATTAATAAAAAATAATTTAGCGTATCAAATACTAAATCAAAACTACATATTTACTGATTTTGCTATGCAAATTTGATGTAAGGAAATTATTCAATATTTTTGTTTATTACTAGAAATTTTGCAATTAGTCTTCCTGGGCAACACATGAGCGGGACTTTTCGATTCCACCATCGGCAATGACATTGGTGCAGTATGATGTTTTTTGATATATGTGTATCCTGTCTTTTGAGAGACTTCTTTTGTTGTATTTAGTGATAGTTATATTTTGTTTTTATTTTCAGCTTTAATTCCATCTAAGGTAGGCACGGATATAATATAAAATATGATATTATTTTCTTCTACAATACAAACAAAGTACAATGCATCATGCATAAATACATACATAAATAAAACTGATTGTGCCAAATGAATATTTTTTGGGTTTTTTCTACATGAGCTTCATCTAATTGGCTACATTATCTTTCAATATTCTTGCGGGCTCTCTTCACCCCCCGAATTCTGCTATCAAAATTTATTATCAAGGTGGATTATATGAATCCATTTTATTCAATCAATTATCCGTGATACTTTTTTTGTTTCCGTTGTCATTAAAGAAAAAAAGGAAACATAGATTACATCCGTCTTAATTGTACCAAATGTCACCGATTTTTACTTCACTTTAATTTGATCATTGAACTTTAATTTAATAGCAATTAGGCCTCTCTACTTAATTATCAACAATTACATCACTAAAGTCATATATAAGTGTAAGAAGGCCACTTTGTTGACGGTATATTATTATCTCATCATCATCAAATTGTAATCCAAAATGATAAGAAAATGATTGCTCTAAATGGTATATTTTATTGGGGAGCAAAAATAGAAGAATGATTTTAGGGTTCACAAAGCAACTAATGGCTATCTTGGCATATAATTTTAGATAAACTTTAACTGATTGCCATTCATCTCAAAGATGATCATGCCACCATTTCTTCATATTCTAACAATAACTTCTACTGAAATTTTCACAAATCTAAATTATTGAATGAGATACGATGCTCTAGATTTTTAAGCCATAAGTTGAAGTTAAATATCGGTATTCCTGTTATATTGTCATGAAATTTTTATCATTAGGCTAGATTGTTTATTGGCACAAGACTTATAATCATAAGACATAGAGATAGCATTGTTTAAGCAAAAATTCCATCTGAATCAGATGCAGGTGATAAATTTGTTTGTTGTAAGAAAGACTTTGTCACTATTTGATCTAAGATTTCCTTTTACATTATATACAAATTATATTTGTAAATGTCATAGTTTTTATACTTTTTTATGATATTAAGTCTCTAAATTCCTATTAAACTACTTTTGAGGTATGACATTTTCACTAGATCTTTACCCGTACATTGCACGGATGAAAAATTTAGTAATACTAATATATAGTACAACAGTTTTTTGGCACAATTACAATTTCATATAGCGTAATTAAAAAATGTTTCCCGCATACAGCTCTATCTAGTACAATTGCTTATAATGTCATACCACACCGACCGTCACTTTTAGTGGTAATATAATTACCCTTTTAAAAAATGGTCAAATTTAACATGTTAAAGAAAAAAATTGTTCAACTTTCATAACTAAGACAAAATGGTCAAATTTTGAGTTAAATATCGTTTCTATCTCTATTAACTTATTCTAGACATTTGTGAGCATCTAGTTATCTAGATTAACTGTCTAACTTTACAATTAGTTTCAATAAATCTAGATAGTTGCACAATATCATTGCATCGCTCTATACAGTTGAACTCTTAAGCTATACAATTGAAAGTTATTCTAATAGTATGAAATTTAATTCTATAAAGTTAGATGTCATTATTTGTTGGGGGTATTTTTCTTTATAAAATTAAAAACTGTCATTTTCGGAAAAGTTATTAAACATATCTAATTTTGAAAAAACCTTTTAAAAAGTAACTATGTTTACAATTTGCTCATTGGAAATTGTATTGGGAGTTGTTTGGAATTAAATTTTTTGTCTGAAGGTAATTTTGTCCGGAAAATGGAAAAAATGACATTTTTGAAATAGTTGAAAAAATTCAAAAAGTTGTTTAGGTTTTGAAATTACATTAAAAAAGTGGATTTTTTTTTTAAATTCCTCTTCTTTTTATTATATAATATGCTCCTAAGCACGTGAATTACACGAGTTGCGATATAATTGAGTCGGTGATGATAACATCTGAACTCTGGAGTGATTATTGTTCCATGTCTTAGTAGAAATGGGAATCCTCTAGCCCCACCAAAAATTAACTAATTTTGATATGGGGTTTCTAACCATCATCTGTGAGATTTTTGGAATGGTAGTTTGAGTCTGTTCACAGTTTTTGGAATGGTAGGAGTCTATTCAGAGGTTGTGATAGAGAGTGGAGTCTCTGTTACAGGTCTTGAGGTGGTTAACCAAGAAGATCATCAAAGAAATCAAATTCTCTATCTTGTTTCAGTTGGCATGTGCTTTTCCAACTTCTTCCCATTTCACTTTTCACTTATCAAAGCGTAGTTTCACTCATTTTCCTAGAAAATCAATTTCCACCTCGCCCAAAACAAAATGTTTTTTCATGAAAGGTGAAAAATATTATTTTATTTTCTATCTTTTCGTATTAAACGCATTGCTTTTCCACCTCAAAAGTAATGTTGTTGGCTCTCCTTTTTTTTTTCTTTTTCATTTTTTTTAGTTGGCATTTTCTAATTTTCAGATTATTATCAAGAATAATTGGCATTGAATACTTGATCACCTTAATTATTTGTTGATCTCTTCTTCATTTTTATCGAAATATTTTTTTCAATTCTCTTACCCTACAGTATCCTTTTTTCTTTTTTTTTTTGGACGGGACCTACAGTCCTTTTATAGTGCTAAAAATAAAAAAATAAAAAAATAAAAAATTGTCAAAATAGACATACATGACGACATATTATCGCACTAGTAAGCAATACTTTAAAAAGTATTCCGGACTTGCTAGTTGCTAATATAGTAATGGGTAATTTTCAGCTAACGTCCCCAATCTTTCAACAAAGTTGAGTTTACGTCCCCAACTTTTGATTTTAGTCCTGGGAGTCCCTAACCTTTTAAAAGTATTACACTTAAAGTCCCTGTGACGGAAACCGTCAATTCCACCATTAAAATTAGAGGTATTTTTGTAAAATAAAAAAAATAAATATTTTAATATTAAAAAAAAAAAGAGAGAAAGTTGGGCGGGGGTGGGGAGGACACCTTTCTGGCAGCCCTTTGGCTTCCATTTTCGGCAACCCAAAGGGGGGGGGAGTCTCCCCCCTTTGGCTGCCATTTTCGGCAGCAAAGGGGGGAGAGACTCCCCCCCTTTTGGCAGCCAAAAACTGCCGGAAATGGCAGCAAAAGTGCTGCCATTTCCTGCAGCACATGGGGGGGGGGAAACTCCCCCCCTTTTGGCTGCCAAAAATGCCAGCCAAAATCTGCCGGAAATGTCAGCACAGGGGGGGGAGTCTCCCCCCCTTTGGCTGCCAAAAATGGCAGCCAAAAGCTGCCATTTCCGGCAACTTTTATACATACAATACATTATAGTTGAATGACAAGAGACACTTCATGCAATTAAAAGATACAACCACTAGCATCATGAAGAAGGTTTTACCGAAAGCAAAAATCTCATTCTACTACTAGCTAGTCCACTTATACGTATTTCCTATTACTAGCAATCTAGCCCTAAGAACCAAGAATAAGATCTGGACATTAATAACATAAAACAAATTACAAGAATCAATAAGATGTCACAATGCCATATATCCTGTATTACATGTATAGTGATAGTAAGTATTATCGACTATTAACATTTAATGCGATAAATAAATATATTCATTAGTTGTACCATATATGTCCATGTAATGTAAATAATAAGAAGGGAAGAGTAGATGTTGTACATAAATATACTTAGATTCGGAAACTATGATCATTTGTGATGTATGGAAACTTTGACCTTAGGCACAATATTACTAGTGTCTATCAACTCAAAGACACAAGTGTCTCCAAACTTGAGATCTTTTCCCTTCATAAATTTGAACCATCCTTTGCTGAAATAAGATGACTTACTACCTTTAGGTATAAGTGTAACCGGCCACTTTTTGCCATCAGAATCATAAAGTTCAACCTCTCGCGTAGAGCTTAGCAAGCGCTTAATTAATGCCTCAGGAAAAAATGCAGCTGGGACGCTCTTCAACAACAACAACAATTATTTCACTATGTAATAATCAGGAATGGCAAGAGAAGAAGTCAGGAAATTAAGTAGCATAAAGCTCAAGCAGGTGATTACCAATAGCTTAGAGTTGTATGTTTTCAGTTTGACTGTAAATGAAGGATTTTCAGGCAAATCCTTTTCTGCAACTTGGTTGTGCTTTTTTGCCAGTTGATTTTCATTTGCACATCAAATATAAGAAAATTATTTTGAAAAATAATCTTGTTAACTGAAATAGATTATTCAGCAAAGAAGTTCAATATAAAGAACTTACCAAAAACCAGTTCAGCAGAAGCAGATATATTTAAATTCTCTGTTTTAATTTTGCATCCCACGTCTGTTTTACCTTTACCCCATTTGATTCCATGGTCAATAGAGTCTTCATCAATAGACTCGTCATCATGAGAACTACTATCATCAAGTGGATACTGAATCTCAGTGGCCGTCAAATCTAATATTCTCACAACAAAATTTGAGATCCCAGTATATTTGAAGACCAAAAAGTAACCAAAATTGATAGAGTTGTGCTTGGTGAACTTTTCCCAACCCTGTGTTAGCCAAACTTTCTTTTCATCCCTTTCCAATCTCACTCACCAAATATCACCAATTGGATTCTTGATTTTGACAACATTGGAGAGCTCATATCCATATTTCTCTACAAATTCATCTGGGATCCTCTGTGCAATTAAATTATACATTACATTATACAATCTAGTTCAAGTCTTACTGAAGTCAAGAAAATGGTTGTTCATGAAGCCACAAAGTGCTGATTTTATTAATGAAACAAAAACCTAAAGGTAGTTCCGATCTAGCACCATACGGTACACACGAGGCGATAGACATGTGGCGTGCGCTCTGTCTCACACGATAATTGTGCAAGGCATATGTTGCTAGATCATTTTCAAGGGGTCCAAGGTACAAAAGAATATGGAGTTATCAGTTTGCGGAGAGCAGGGTTTGAGGGGATGATGACCTTGAAAAACCGGGCTGCCAAATCGTGCCTCTTGTCCATGCTGCTTTCTTTCTTCTCCCACAAATCTGGTTAACAAATAATAGTAGCCAACAATGAGAGAATTAATAGCAAGAATTATAATAAAAGAGTGAAAAGAATGTCTTCAAAATTATTTTCTGAAAGAAAAAATATATATATATATATATTTCAAGCAATTGAATTGTAATTGGGTAAACCAATTTCTATATCAATCAAAGAAACCCAACATCTTGTTGAAAAATAAAAAATAGAAACTTCAGAAGAAAACCACAAAAAAATCCCGACCGTTTTCTAATCAAACTTGAACACCAGAGGTGCTCTGGATTTGGATGTGGAATGGATTAATGGAATATATATATATATATATATATATATGATCGTTGGGTGAGTAGAGAGGCGTGACACAGTGAATTTGTTTTTTATTTGACCTCCTTCTCTCTGCCAGTGAATACTGAATAGAGAGGCATGCAACCGAGTTTTTGGGTTTTGGCCGAGGGAAGAGGAAGAGGACAAATGCGGAAAATTATCCCAGTAAATAAAAGCAGTACCACCCCAGCCTCCAGTAAATAAAAGCAGGACAGACCTAGGGTTTCAATTTGAATAATAAATTGAGTTCTATGTATCTACTTGTCAGTCTCGGTAAATAAAAGCACGACAACCATAGGGTTTCAATTTGAAAAATAAATTGGGTTCTATGTATTCACTTGTCAATCTTATATTTGCATGGAGTACTGAGTTTAGTACAAGTTTTTCTATAGAGGCATATCGGACTCCTGCATCTAACTCTATAGAAATCACTGGTTAGGTACTCCTTCTAAAGTACCAGAAGTTTTCTAGGAGAATTGCAGTCAATGCAGTACTGACAATCATAAACCTAGATCAAGAGAGGCAAGTTTACGTTCACGGTTTATAGTTCAGAGTTTAGTACTTCAATTTTTTTTTGATTATAATGGGGGAGGAGGGGTGGGAGGGGTGGGGAGGCGTGACAAGAATTCTGATGAAGATCCTAATGAGGAATATGTCCTACCGGTTATTACTAGGCTATATCTTTAGTTACAAACTTCAAAATAATTTAACCTAATTCTTTTCATTTTTTCAGGGAAATGAATATTTTTTAATATATATATATATATATATTTGCAAATGGAATTTAAATTTTGAAGTTCCTTTTATTTTTTTTAACAAATTCAAATATTTATCAATTTTTCATTTGCAAAAAAAAAAAATTAAGCAAAATTATCAATTTTTCTTCTTAGGGCATCTGCAATGCAAATGTGCAGTCTAGGGTTGACAAGGATGAAAGAAACAAAAACATAAAATGTGTAAATTTCAATTTTCTCTTTCTTCTTTATCTTCATTTTTACTTTTTTTCACACTTTATTTTTAATTTTTTTCCACAATGTCTTTGTCAACCTCTAGTTGTAGAAAGTGTTAAGGACATTGTGAAGAAAAAATAGAAAATAGAGAAAGAAATAGGTGAGAAAGAAAAAAGTAAGAAAGAAGATAGAGAAAATTGAGATTTGTGTATTTTATATGTCTATATCTCTCCTCTACGTTACTCCAAAACTACACGTTTGCATTGGATATGCTTTCAAGCAAGTTTCACTATAGCATATACAAATTGAATTTGAATAGTCAATACCATCGTTCTATTTGTCTCTCTTAATTTAATATTGAAAAACTACCGGCCTAATAAATAACACTATGCTCATTCACCAAAAAAAAAAAAAGCACTATGTTGATATAAGGGGGAAAAACACCATGTGTTTTGATAATTATAAAATCTTAAATCATTTTCTTAAGGATGGTTATATTAAGACCATTATTTTTCATAATCACACTAGAGCTGTAAATCTAAACCGCAAAACCATGGAACCAAATCGAAACTGTAATTCTGAAACCGTTGGTTTGGGTACACGATTTGTTTTTGACCCAAACCAAACCGCTCTGAAATTGTTTGGTCTAGGTTTTAATTTTTTCAAACCGTTTCAAACTGCCAACCCGCCAAATTAAAGAAAAAAACTCATGATATAGTCCATAATCACCTATTCAATTTCTAATAAATCTAATTAGATATATTAAATTAAACACCATGCGTTTTGATAATTATAAAATCTTAAATCATTTTCTTATGAGTGGTTATATTGACACCATTATTTTTTTATAATCACACCATATTTCTAATTGCATTATGCATCTTTAGCTTTTTCTAATTATTGTATTTAGCTCTCAACTTTTTTTTTTAATCATATTTTTGTTCTTAACCTTGTATTAATTTGAATATTTCATATTCAACAAATGTTTTTTTAACCAAAATTTTGTTCAAAAAGTCGCTAATAATTTAAATAATTAAAAAAATGGCATATGGTTAAGTGCAAACTAATTATTCTTTTCATCGTTTAGATGTCACATGTTAAAAAAATTGGATGGAAATTATTATTTGAGGGAAGAAATATTATTTAATAAAAAAGTTACTAAAAAAGATGTGATCAAAATGTACATCAGTGTAAGTAGAAAAAAAATAAAGTTCATGTACCATTTATGTAAATATAAAATGTAGTGTATTTATAAAAAAATATAGTATCAATATATTTTGTCTTTTCTTAATGGACGATGACAGTATTCCAATAAATATTATTATTATTTGCTGCACCATAATTTAAGATAATTTTTTTTTTATTTACTTAAATAGTCTTCAACAAGATTACTTTGGGGATTTTTACAAGTATGTTGTTATATTTGTAATAAATTATAAAAATACTCTTAATTATCACTATTTTGGTATTGGGAGTAGTTGTTGGAAACAAATTGTAAAAATACATATTACACTCTCAATTATACACGGATCGTATTCTTCCAAATAAAATGACTTAACATCTGTAATTTGTCAATTAAAAATTAAAATAAGTATCTTTCTAATTACAAGGGACAATGAGTGTGTATTGACTACTTTCCACATTACTTTTTTTAAGAAAATAATTACACAATTGGATTCAATCCCATGGCCAATGAGACCTACACTGGACCTTGCAAAAGGGGCAACAGGGCAAGGTCCAACAAAATGTCCAATAGCAGCCTCCACCAAGATGAGACCCGCCAAGCGAATTTTAGCCAAGTGAAACCCAAAGGGCAAACATGCAAGACCAAACAGAAAAAGAAAGGGGGAATTACGTGAATTACTATGCACAGAGAGTTTTTTCTTTCCTAAAAATACTGTATTGTTTATTTTTACGTTATTTTTTATTTTGTTATTTTATTTTATATTATTTCCACCCCAGCCACCACACCCCTGCCCTCGCCGGAATCTGATCAACTGCCAGCGACCGGGCTATGACGGTCAGACTCTAGCAACCAGATTCCAACGATTTTTTTTTCTTTTTTTGCTCTTTTTTCTTTCTCCCTCATTCTTTTTAAAATTTTCCTTTTCTCTTTTCCGGCGATTGTTGTCGGAATCTTCTTCTTCTTTTCTTTTTTTTTTTTTCCATTTTTTTTGCTTTTTTTCTTGTTTTTCATTTTCCTTTTTTTCTGTAACAATTTTTTGACAAATTTTGCTACATGATAAACAATATTTCTACGTTCAAAGGTTTGTTATGGGTATAATAAGTTATGTTATCTACGTAAGAAGTTATGTTTATTTTTTGTAACAAGCTATGTTATTTGTGTAACAATATATGTTTTTCATCTAATAATCTATGTTATTAAGCAATCTATATTATTTAAGTAACAAAAATATGTAGAACACATGGCAGAATGGATCAAGTGAGAATTAGATTGAAGATCGAGTTGAAATTTGGGTGGCTTTTTGTACATAATTTAGCATATAATACCTTCCCGGAAATGGAAAGATGAAGGTGATCAAGGCTCATCAACCTTGAAATTTATGAGTCGTTGAGGCTCATCAACCTTTAGTTGATATGCACCATCAGTTTTCGGAAATCCGAGGTCATTTAAGCCTTCAAATTTACGATTTTATGTTTTTCTAGTTTTCTCTTCTTTTATAATTTTTTTTTTATGTTTATAGCTATTTATGTACCGTTTATACTTGTTTTAATGATTTATTGCTTAATAACAATCTACGTTATTTGAGTAACAAACTATGTTATATCCAACATGTCATGTTATGTGTGTAGCACGCGATGTTATTTTATAACAAGTTATGCTGTGTGTGGAACAAGCTATTCTATTTATGTAACAAGCTACGATATTTGCATAACAAGTGTTGTTATTTGCATAATAAGATAAGATATGTGTGTAACAATATGCATTATTAAATAATTTGTGTTATTTGTATAACAAACTATATTTTCTGTATAACCAGCTGTGTTATTTGTATACCAAACTATATTATTTGTTTAACAGATTATATTATTTGTATAACAACTTATGTTAAAATAGTATAATTTCATATATTATATGAATAAAAACGTCAAACAATTAATACTATATGAATTTTAAAAAAATGATTAAAAATAAAACAGAGAAAAGAAAGAAAAAAGGCAAATAAGGAAAGAAAAAAGTGTAAAAAAATTCTAGTCGGCCGGAATTTGGCCGACTGTCTAGCCAGTGACGACCAGCTGGACATACTTACTAAAGAGAAAAAATAATAAAAATATTTATTAAAGAGAAAAAAATAATAAAAATATTAAAGTAAATTAACAATAACATTCTTGTTACTCGTGTAACACATTATGTTACAAAGTATTTTTGGAATTTAAAACATTTATCAAGTACCTTTGAAATAAACTAAAGTTAGACAGGTATTTATGACAAAACCCCAAAAAGAAACTAAAGGAAACAGAAAAGAGCAAGAGCACCAACGAAAGGATATTTAAATCAGAATTGAGAAGGACATTGTCTTTACACTACTACAAAACGTGCTAGTACAATGGAAGATTGTCGACGGAAGAGAAACCGTCGGTTAATTGCCAACAACTAAAGAAATCGTCGGTGATCTTGGACGGCTGAAAAATTGGTCGGTAATTACCAACCACGATGCCTGATCCGTTGCTGAATACCTACCATTTGTATATATGTAGTCGGTGAGCGAATACCCCTCCAGGAAGGTAGCTCACGGGCTATCAAACCTCTCCCAAGGATTCTCAAGCCACTCAAATGGGATACAGAGGAAATTGACCCCCAGCAAAATGGGAACAGAGGGTTTGACGAG
>CAVNYN010287279.1:0-11882 GCA_963692815.1 Nyctanthes arbor-tristis
TCTACCCAGGGGCAGCAGACAAAAGACTTCGGAGAATTATCAGTGATATTCTTTTTCTTCCTTTTGTCTGCTGCCCCTGGGTAGAGAGTAAAAACAGCAAAGTTAAAATCACGCAAAGGGACACCTCCTCAGGCAATATTTTAGCTTGGGAGACACCAAGAAAAGAGCTTATGTAAAGAAGGTGCAAAGATGGCTCTGCGCAAGAAAAGGAAGATCACTCTTTCTCTCATGAAGATATATATATAGAGAGAGAGAGAGAGAGAGAGAGAGAGAGAGAAACAATTCAGTCGTGCACTTCACAGCCCAACCCTGCGATACCGGCCGGCTAAGCCACTATTCAAGACAACCCGATAATCTATAATTGTGGTGATGTGATTGAATCTACAAGTTAAAAATTAGGAAGTTCTCAATTTGCACATGAGGACTCATTGTGCTTTTCCTTGACATGGCACTATCTTGCATAACATAGAATTATCTAAAATTAGAAAAGAAAGCTATCTATATGACAGACATGTAATACCTAAACCTGATGCGGCATCTCATGAATAAAGCTATATATGTGGAGGATAACTTAACCTGAAAACCGCTAGTCCACCATTAATTTTCAGGCAAATACACAGCGAGAAAATGTAAGCTTACAGCTTTAGCCTCCTTGAAGTCTTGAACTGCTTTGTGAGATGCATAAGAGAATTCAGTGTCAGGCGCCAATTCTGGTACAATGTAGTGATTGAATTCATTTATTCATGTGCAGTTCAAGATTGATCATAGAAACAACTAATAGGAAGTAGGTAAGATAAATAAGTAGGACTTACTAGTTGGTGTCAAACCACTTTGTCATTTCCATTGCAGGAACAGAGGCATTACCCCTAGCCATTGAGAAGTAAACATCAAACCCTATCTCACCTCCACTCCAACTATATCGCGAAGGAATGGCACCTAACATAGCAGTAGTGTCCAATACATGGTCATAGTATGAGAATGTATTGCTTGGAATATATTTGATACCAGCATCTACCATCTGCTTCCAAATGGACAACCTAAGGTCAGCTGCCACCTTCTGCAACTCCTCAGCACTGCTTTTCCCATCCCAGAAAGATTCTAGTGCAAATTTGAGTTCCCTCTTTGGCCCTATGCGAGGATAACCAACAATATGAGACGTCATTGCCCTGCTTCCCACAAGGAACAAAGTATAATCACATTAAGACTCAAATGCAGAGGGTTCAATATGTAATTTTTTATGCATACATGTATTTAGTTTTTGATTTACATAAATCATAATCAGACTAATTTGAAATTACGAAAGGAACTCCCCTGAAATTATCAAGCCTTCAGCTCCATGAGCAAAATGTCTCCTATCCTACCCCAAGCAAGCAAGCCTATTCTTACCAAGTCCAATCACTCAACAAAAGGGGTATACTCAATTAAAACATAAATCCCGAACTTCCTTTTCACTCAACTTAATGTCCACACTTGTGCTATATTAACCATCAGTCAACACTAAAATGAGCCCAAGGTAAGACAAATACCATGCAACAGATCAAATGTGCTCATTGAAGCAATGTTACAAACACAGGAATGCATTTTATCAGTTAATAAAGTCTAAAGATTGTTCCTTTCAAGACACTTGTATTGAAGATACGAAATCAATAATCAATTAGTACACAGTTTAACAACGCATACGAATGATTTCTGCAGTATATATGCTGACCACCCCAGTGAGAATAGAGGGTCATAGAACCTGTGCCTACATGCATATCTCCCTAATTACTGCTAGCAAAGACCGAAAATTTCTTTCTTTACATGTCAAGAGTGAAGAGTCAAGACTGCACTTCCGGGGAAAAAAATTCTACAGCTCATAATCCAGAAAGAACAAATGGAGATTAAAACTCAAAAGTTTCGGCACAGAATAAAATATGGCAGGAAGAGAAACCTGACTCGGAAGTTAAAGCAAGGAACTCGACGATGTGGGTACGTGAAGAAACTAGAGAAGGAAATGGGGGGAGAGGAAGAAAGGCGAAGAATTGCAATTTCTCTCATTTTTAGCAGTGGTATTTTTTTTCTCCTGCTCTTTCTACTCTTATACTCTGCACTCCTGCTCTTTCTACTCTAGTACTCTTTGCACTCGAACTCGTCACTTGAATTTTCTTTTTTTCTTTTTTCTTTTTTTTTTTTTTTTGTGGGGTGGGTTGGGGGTAGCCCCAACTCCTCCCCTTTTGCTCCATATACCATGTCTGTTTGACGATCCAATTTTAAAAGTAAGTTCTCGTATTGTATTAGTCAGGTCTTTCTTCAATTTTTTTTTTTTTAACAATATTACTCCAATCATTCATAAATTAATAGATAAGGTCTCTACTCCCATTTGAAAAAAAAAAAGAAGAAGAAGAAGAATTAAAACAATTAAAAAATAATATGAAGGTAAAAAAGAAAATAATTTTTTTACCCTACTTATCTAGTTATCCACCTTCACTTCCAACTCGATCGTATATGACAAATTCCAATAGTCATTTTCAACAACAAAAAAAAGAAACACAGTTTGTTATTTGTCTCCCACTATTATCAGAAATGATGTGAACAAAATGAAAGTTTCCACGAAAAAAAATTCTACATAAATTTGTCATTTTAGATTAGGTCGGGTATCGGGATGTGATAGGTAGCTGGTTAAGTAGTTGTGGAAAACTTATTTTCCTTTTTATTTTTTTTTATTATTTTTACTATTTTCTAAGATTCTTTTTGTTTTTATTTTAAAAGTAAGGGTATAAATGTTACAATGAACCTTATGAGCGAATTAATGAAATGTCTGAAACCTACAACATTAAAGAAAAAAGTTGAGGACTCAGATGAGAGAAAATACAAAAGTTGGGGCCCATGTGTAAAACTAACCCCGATTTTAACAATAAACTAGACCCGTCGAATTCACTTGTTGCTTTTTATTCGCTTACAGAGGATAGTTGGTACTAATGAAAAAAATAATCTCTCACTATATCTAAGTTATAGCGAGAACCATTTTTAAGGTGTTTGATTTAAATTTTTCAGAATTAATTTTGTAAAACAGTGATTTTTAGAAAAAATGCATGAGTAGAAAGCATAAAAAAAATTGCAAATTTACGTATAAAATTATTTTAAAAGATAGATATGTAATTGAAAATGGGTTTGAATGAGAAATAGTTTTGGAATATTCAAATCAAACAAACTAATTGTTGGTTATTGGCTCACAAAATGTTCAAAGACGGAAAGCCGCATTAAGAAAAAAAAAATTCATTTAGCTTGGAATATGCCCTTTGTTTTTGGTTTTTTTTTTATTGCTTTATTTTATTATTACACACTTACAAATTAATTAAAAATATTATTATACTCCATCTCCTATATGAGGTTCTAAGAATTTTTTTTAGACGGGAGAGCTTCTAGAAATTTGGCAACTTATCCACTTGGTAAATCGTTCAAACAAAAATATTTTCTTTAGTATTTTGGTTATAATAATATGAGTGGTTATATTGACATTACATTTTTTATAATCGCACAATATTTTAGTTGCATTACATAACCTTAAATTTTACTAATTATTGCATTTATAGTCCAAACTTTTTCTGTTTTTTCATAATTTTATTCTCAAAATTTCATTGTTTAGCATATTTGGTATTTGATGAAGCTTTATGTGCAAATAATTAGTTAAGAAAGTGACTCAAATATATTAAATCAGTAAATTAGAAGAAATAGTTAAGTATAATTATTTAGTTTTATTGATAATTTGAAAGTATGGTGACAAAAAGTTTTTGACAAAAATCATTGTTTAAAACAAAAAGTAATAATATGTAGAAAAGCGTAAAAGAAGATTATAACAAAAATGTTGATGATATAAATGTAAAAAGTAAATGATGTTTAGGGACTATTTATATAATTATAACGTGACGCATTTATAAAAAATAGTAGTACCAATATATTTTGCCTAATAATATAGAATTTAAAGCGATTAATATTCAAGTGATCATTCAAAATATTTTCGATTAAATTATATAATATATATATAATATAAATATTTTTGCTTTGGTGACCTTGAGAGGTTTTTAAGGTTTTTTTTTGGAAGGGGGGGTTAGTTTTTCTTGGGTGTCTATTGGACACTATTTATAGAGTATAGTGTATTATATAGTAAGTGTTTATTGGACACATTAGAGAATGAAGTTATCATCTTTCAATGTGTCCAATTGACATTTGTCACATAATACATTAAACTCCATAAAATAGTATCTAATTAACACTATAGAATATACGGGGGTCAGGGTGGAAGAGGTGGTTGAATGGTATTACCGTGACTGGCCCCAAGGCCCCCACAAATCTCAAGTCTAGCCCTAGCCCTATCCAGGTGTGCATTTTTTGCATAGGAGAAACACTTTTTCATGGTGAGTGGTAAGAATAAAAAGCCAACTCTAATCTTGAGTAATACTCCTATTTATTTAAATTGAAAATCTGCCTACAATTTAATTGGTATCAATATATTTAGAGATTAGTTGAGATGTATAAATACATAGAAGTATTAATTTATTTAATAGTTAATAAAAGAAATGATATCTAGATCGATCTCCAGTCAAACTAAATCGCATTATTCTTTTATTTTTTATTGTTGTTAAAAACAAGTAAAGCGTGAAAAAAATTGAAGCGAAGCTTTGAGCCTTTAGACAAATCTAAAGG
The DNA here is from genome assembly GCA_963692815.1 of Nyctanthes arbor-tristis. Taxonomy (NCBI): domain Eukaryota; kingdom Viridiplantae; phylum Streptophyta; class Magnoliopsida; order Lamiales; family Oleaceae; genus Nyctanthes; species Nyctanthes arbor-tristis. The sequence continues at coordinate 4,684 of CAVNYN010287279.1, forward strand.
CGTCAATGTGCGGCAAAGAGTACAGCTAACTAATATATGCAATAAAGAGTAAAGCTTGGCAAGATATAGAACACAAATCTCAAACATATGTGATGCGTCTAAACATGTTTTTTCAGAACACAATTTTTTATTTTTTTTTATTTTTGGGTTTCTTCGAACTTTTTTTTTTCCAAATATTTTATGTGAAAACTTTTTATATACTATTCTCAAATTTGTCATGGCGTGACGGCAATGACTTTTCTCTAAAAAGCATACCATGAGACGAAGCCTTTTAGGCACTAAAGATGTTACACGTGACAATCAAATAAATTATTATAGCTACACACACAAGAGGCGGCCGTCAATCAGTGTTATGAGATGCTTGAAAAGTAGTATGCTTCATACTTTTAATTATTTTAGAAAGAGTCATTATCAAAAAATCTTAATAAATGGTAACAGCTACACACACAAGAGGCGGCCGTCAATCAGAGTTATGAGATGCTTGAAAAGTAGTATGCTTCATACTTTTGATCTATTTTAGAAAGAGTCATTATCAGAAAATCTTAATAAATGGTATCAAGAAATAATATCTTACTAAGTGCAAATTGCAAGGCAACACTCAAAATAAATGGAAGATGATGAGAGATTAACAAAATAATTAAGAGTCACTATTTGCACATGGTACATTCTTTTCAAAATTAAAAAGTCCAGAAAGAAATAAAGAAAATATTGACTACCAGAAGAATCACTTATCAAACTAGGCTAAGAACGAAAAAAAATGATAAATCATGTTTCATAAAATCATTTTTCTCAGTATTGTGGGAATCGTAAGTTATAAGATATAGATATTCGCTAATTGACTTAACATTTATCTGGTTCAACTTATGGTGCCCATCACACGTGTTACAATAATCCTGCATCGGTAACACCTTCAATACAAGTAATTAGATTGTCCTATATCTTATGCGAAGCTACTGCTTGTTTCTCTCGATGTCAGTGTGTTTGGTAACTCAGTTTATAAACTGGAATATGACATCACTTCATTAGTTTCACTTTTTTCAAAAAGTCAAAAAGTAAAAGTCAAACATCAATTTTTTATTTTTTATAAAAAACAACCAATAAAATAATGACACTAACAATTTATAAACCATCTAATTGTCAATTACACTTGTCACTGTCAAATTGATGTTGTATTGACATTCTTTTCAAAGTGTATATTTCATGATACTTTTTAGAATCCTAATGGCTGTTGTAATCTCAAATCAATATGAAGCGTTCAATATTGAGCGACGAATATATATATATATATATCTATCTCTGACATGACAAAAGTTATTGTAGGTTAGACTAGAATTTGAATTTTGACAAATCTACCTACCTTTGAAATATCATTTAGAATCAAGATTATAGTTGATGTATATCACTTACTATTATAAAATGGTGAACTCCAAATTTACTATTTAATGAACAGTAAATTTCATTTTTTTTTAAATGTTTGCTAAATCCACACCATCCCAGAAACTTCTACATTTTTATTTTTATTTTTTTAAAACTTGCTAAGCCACACCGTCCCGGACACTTCTTCTTTTTTTTTTTTTTGAGTTTTTGTTTTGTGTGTGCAAAACCACTGTATTCATCCATATGCTTATATATTTTTCAGACATGTGTACAAATGCATCTATGTATTTTTCTTGGCTTATTATTTACTGTCTAAAAAATTATACAATTAGTGAGTATAATAGCGGCAAGTTTTACCCTATAATTTTTTAACTAGGATGATGATATTGTAAATGCTTATTTTAATGAAGTGAGGCATATTTCTAACTTTTATGTATAGTTTCTAATATATTTATTTTCTCAAGTCTTTATACCATATATTATTTGATTTTACTTATATAAATATGGTGCCTCGTGTATGAAAATTACTTCTTGTGTTTGTACACGACGCTCTTCCGATCTGAAATGAAAAAGCAAGCTCAATGAACAATCAGACGGGCCATTTTATAATGCAATTTTGACTTTTTAAAGTGAAAATATGTGTCATCTAGTTTAGATTTAAAATTGCTTTATTTAAGAATATCTCTAGTTAGGATTGATTCGATTGAATATGTCATTGGATTAGAAATTTGATTTTTTCCCCCTCTCTTGTGTAACAAAATATCGCAAATTCCGGCCATCTTAATCGGTCTCCTAAAATCAAACTTTTCAATATAGTTGCGTCCATCTATAGACAACAATGTGTTCTTTCACAAACCGTCACATGTCGTGAAATCCACTTATATTTAGAGGAAGAGCACATTTTTGTTAGGCAGAAATAATACAATTTGAGAGTGTATCAACTAAAGTTGTGTAATTGTTCTGTGTCCACCATTGTTGTCACTATCAAGGTACTACATTTAGGCATTTAGCATCCTTTATAAAGTTTCTATTTATTGATTCTACTATAGATGTTACTTAATTATTATATTCATAACCTGAATTGCACAAGATGATACAATTAATTCTAGATATTGAATAATATCTCCCATATCAAAACTTCTTTTAGAACCTAGAAAATTGGCAAGTCTTGAGATAAACTATTTAGGGTGTGTTTTGATTGCATAAAATTTCTATGGAAAATGTCAATTTTTCATTTAAATTCTCACTTTTGTGCGTTTAATTCATAGGTGGAAATGAAATTTAAGGATTTGTTTGGTTTCTTTTATTTTGTCCATTTATAAATTCATCTACTATGATTTGACTGTTGATTTGACAACTACTCAATAATCACCACACATTTCAAATTACAATTAAATATCCACCACTCATTTTTACTCATTATAAATTCCCTTTATAATTTGATTTTATAAATCTAACTAAATGGACTCTAAATTCCATGGTACAATTTTATTAAGTATAGTTTTTCCTATTTTGCCTAGAAAACAATTTTCACTTTTCCCCAGGTAAAATATTTTCCATAAAAATTTGAAAATATTTCCTTTTACATCTTTTTGTATCAAATACAGTTTTAGATTAATTAATAATTGTACGACATTTCACGATGTATTTAAAATTCACAACTCAAAGACCCAAAAAAACATTTTTATGAAGGTTACTTAGCTATAAATTAAACAATACATATGAAATATCATTGCTCTAAAGAATAAAAATGAAAGAAAATATCTTAAGATATGATAGAGTTCAGGTTGATGAATGTAATTTGCTCGGGAATTGCTCAACGCGCCACAAATTGACATCAAGGATAACCGTACTTTTACCTGCCGGCTGCCACTACCAAGAGCTTATCTCTCCCAATGGTAGGCCCCGCAATGCAGGTTGTGGGGCTAGCTTTTCTCTCTGGCAGGTTAAACTTGACACATGTTGGAGAAGCTAGTTTAGACCGCGCTTATACTCAATGTTTGGGTTTCACGTTTCGCCACGTTTTGTACTTTATCTGATTATGTTTTTATCGCACACTGGGGTGTGCGGCTAGGATCTAATCAATCCTCTGTGCTTTTTTTTTTTTTTGAATGTTCTCGTTCCTAATCTGCCTTCACTTGAGGACCGGCCCTACGTTTTTTCACGTTTTATACTTTTTAGAACATTGACTATACTTATATAGTCATTTTTGAGTTAAATATTTTTTATATTTATTATTCAATTCAAATTGATCAAATTCAAGCTATTCCAAACACAAAAGTATTGAAAATTTTATTTTGAGAACATGAGGGAAATTATTTTGCCTCAATACTAACATGGCGTGCTACAATATGTTATCCCGATTTCCCGCCAGATGTCTAACAAATTATACTTTCAGAAACCTAGCAGGTGATTATTAGGAACTCAAATGTGAATGGAACCCGCATGTGAGTGAATGTCACGTATGAGTTCTTAATAATCTCCTGACCACATAGGCGTTTGACGGAAGGTCATTTTTACTAAATGTATTAACTTATTATTATTTAAAAGAGACTCACTTATTTTATAATAAATGATGACGTGGTACATCAATATTAGAATTAAAAAAAAAAAAAAGGTTGTCATGTCTCAGTATTCTTTAGTCTAACTTACTATAAATTCACTGTGGGGTAAACTTCAGTTAATATTACCCGTAAACCCCAGTTTTTATATTGTGTTTATTAGACACTATTTATAGAGTCTAATATATTATGTAATAAGTATTTATTAGACACATTAAAGATGATGTTATCATTTTTCAATTATAAATAAAGACTTATCACATAATACATTAAATTCTAAAAAATAATGTCTAATGAACACTATAAAATATTTGCGTAAGCTCACTCCATGCACACGGAGCCATAAATGCATCTCTTGCAGGGAAGTCACAGCCCACAAATCGGAAACTCAATAGACCGAACTCCCAAAAGCACTGATACCGAAGGTGCTGCTGAATGTGATGGGATTAACCTGACCACTAATCTTTTTTCTTTCACACGCCCAGTAATTAATACTTTTCTCAGCCGACACCTCACCTTCCCAGACGCCGCCCAAATAATACTGTTCATATTGTCGATTAAAAAAAGGCATTTGTGCAAAATTATTTTCCCAAGTGCTCTCATCTTTCTTCTCTCTCTCCCTAGTTTGTCCTCTTCTATGATTTATAGGGTCAACTATTTGTTAACAAGAAGAAAAGCGTTGAACCAAGACTCCACGAGAGTACCTCTTGAGGTAAAATGGAAAAGGGACCTCGTTTTTCTACTTCTGTGATGGTTCTCCTATGTTCTTCTTGTGATTTATTTCAGTTTCTTGGTTTAAGATGTGATTTTTTTGGTCTGCTCTTTGTCTGTCATGTCTTGTTCGGTTAAAGTTCGAAGTATTTGATGTTTTGGATGATCTCTTGGGTTTATTTTTCTGGGTTGTTGTTAGAGTTTTTTGGTTCTTGGTTCTGATGACCAGAAATGTTTGCCCAGAATATTTTTCCTATTCTCTTTTTTTTTTTTTGGTTCAATTTTGAATCTTTAGATTCTGGGTTGGTTTAATCTGAGCTTTCCTGGAACAGGTATTAATGGAAGTTGATTTGATTTATTTACATTTATGTGTTCGTATTAAAGGACGCTTTGAGTTGGATGTATAAATACTACCAAGCACAGTTTATATGTATCCTTTTGGATGATAAGAGCAAGTTAAGATGAGTTTAGATCTGTGAAAATTGTATTGATTTGCCTTTACTTTTCCTGTGAAATTGGAAATTTTTTACTGCCAGTTTTCTGGGAAATCTGGCGCTAGATTTCCATGGCCTTAAAGTTTTGCCTACCCTGCAATCTGCTCTTTTATTTTTAATTTTTCGTTTCTTTTCTTTTTGGGGTCCTTTTTCTTTTCAGAGCTTTTGTTATGGTAGATGTGATTTTTTTGTTTACCTTTTTGTGACGGCTACTTTTTCCTTTACCTTTCAGTTGAGGATCATATGCTTCCCGTGAGAACTGCTTGTTTTATAGTGAATTAGTCTAACATAAATAAGTCTTAATTTTTGGTTTAGAGATCGGAAATTCACGCATAGTTCGGTGGAAGAATACTGGTCTATGTGTTCTCTTAATCTCCTTTATTTCTATATTTGCAGGTGGGAGAAACATGGAATTTAAGTGATTTCCCCAGCTAAATCTCAAGTTTTGTTGAGGAAAACAACCTGAGTTCAAGATTTTGTAGATCTGGGGCGGTCCCAATTTGAAATAGTTTCAGTTTCTTCAAGTTGGTGCAAATTTGAGGAAAATTGGTGGCTGATAAAATGATGATGTTTGAAGATATGGGATTTGGTGGTGATTTTGATTTCTTCTCTTCTGCTCCGGTTAAGGAAGTAGATGTTTGTGGTCAGCAGCCCACTGAGGCAGATCAAGTTGTGGAGGATGATTATTCTGATGATGAGATTGACGTGGATGAACTTGAGAGGAGGATGTGGAGGGACAAGGTGCGACTCAAAAGATTGAAAGAAATGAACAAGGGCAGAGAAGGCGTTGATATTGCCAAACAACGGCAATCCCAGGAGCAGGCAAGAAGAAAGAAGATGTCAAGGGCTCAAGATGGGATCTTGAAATACATGTTGAAAATGATGGAAGTGTGCAAAGCTCAAGGCTTTGTTTATGGAATTATTCCGGAGAAAGGGAAGCCGGTGAGCGGGGCGTCTGACAATCTCAGGGAGTGGTGGAAGGACAAGGTGAGATTTGATCGTAATGGACCAGCTGCCATAGCAAAATACCAAGCAGATAATTCAATCCCGGGAAAGGATGATGGATGTAATCCTGTTGGTCCTACGCCCCACACTCTGCAGGAGCTTCAAGATACTACCCTTGGTTCATTGTTATCGGCTCTAATGCAGCACTGTGATCCTCCTCAGAGACGGTTTCCATTGGAGAAAGGTATTCAGCCGCCATGGTGGCCAACTGGGAACGAGGAATGGTGGCATCAGTTGGGACTGCCCAAAAATCAAGGCCCTCCACCTTACAAGAAGCCTCATGATCTGAAGAAGGCTTGGAAGGTGGGTGTTCTTACTGCGGTGATTAAGCACTTGTCTCCTGACATTGCAAAGATTCGAAAGCTCGTCAGGCAGTCTAAGTGCTTGCAGGACAAGATGACAGCCAAGGAAAGTGCAACATGGCTGGCCATCATCAATCAGGAGGAAGCCTTGGCTCGAGAACTTTACCCTGATCTCTGTCCACCTTTGTCCTCGTCTGGTGGGAGTGGCACCTTTACCATGAATGATAGCAGTGAGTATGATGTCGAGGGGGTTGATGATGAGTCTAACTTCGATGTTCAGGAGCAAAAGCCAAACCCGAATCACCTTAGTTTGCTGAATATTGGAACAGAGAGATTCAACGATAGACTTCCAGTTCAACAACAATCCCATACGATCAAGGATGAATTCGTAACTGATCTGGACTTCACCCGTAAGAGGAAGCCTAGCAATGAACTTAATGTCATGATGGATCATAAAATCTATACGTGCGAGTTCCTTCAGTGTCCCCATAGTGAAATATGTCTCGGGTTTCAGGACAGGAATTCCCGCGACAATCATCAACTTGCTTGTCCTTACAGGCATTCTTCAGAGTTTGGAGCTGCAAAATTTAGCATTGATGACATCAAGCCTGTTGTTTTTCCTCAGTCTTTTGTCCATCAGAGGCCAGCATCCTTGCCAGGAAATTCAATAGCATCTTCATTTGATCTATCAGGACTCGGAGTTCCAGAAGATGGGCAAAGGATGATTAATGAACTTATGTCTTTCTATG
>CAVNYN010287281.1:0-16078 GCA_963692815.1 Nyctanthes arbor-tristis
TTCTTCCGATCTAATGTATTTTCTTGGAAATGAGTTTCCTAAACAAAAGGTGAATCAAAGGATTATGTTATTCACTGAGTACGTTGTACTCACTCCCCACTTATTACAATTTTTGTAGATAATTGGAGTTATAACAATTGAAAGGCAGGGCAAGCTGGATGTTGGATCGTGCTCGCGAATGGGAGTAGAGTTGTGCATGTGGTGTAAACCTGTTCTTGAAACTATCACGAATTTATTACTTTTATGTCCACACCTATAGTATATATGTTTTTACAACTTATAACATATAAGAAAATAGTGAGTTATAATCTTTATATTGATTTGAGCTCTACTTCTCACTGTAAAAGTTTTCTAATGATTTGGGCACACCTTGGTAATCAATGAAATATGTTTATTAATACAATTTCTTGTGTTTTCATATTTTTTGAAAAACCTAATTTTAATGTTTCTTTAAAAGGTTGACGATTTGTTAACTTATGAAATTATCTTTATCTATTAAACTCAGTAAGATAAGATAAATTGGATTGTTTCGCACGTCCCGTCCCCGTTATTTGAATAAAAGCTTCCGCTACCGAATTTGTAAATTTCCCTAAGATATTCGGAAATATTGTAAAGTTAGCGGGGGCGTGACAGAACGTATCTCGCAACAACTCCTTCATATTTCCCCAAGTTCGAGCATGTATCTTTCCTTCACATTGGCGTCTACATCGAACTTGGTCCCACCAATCTGCAGCACCCCTTCAAAATTTACGTACAACAAGCTTGACCTTCTAATCTTCTGGAACATCCCAATCTACAAAGAATTTATCTACTGTGCGCAACCTGTATAAGAGATCATCAAGTTGCAAATATCTATCAAAACTGGGAATATCCATATATGCCGCTATATCAAACACTCCATCATAGATATGACTGTGAAATTTTAAAAGCAATCAATGATAATAAGATGGATAAACCATGCTCTGATATCACTTAACGCAGAACAGAAGCAACAAGATTTCCAGCAAAACCTTACAAATAATAAAAACTTAGAATTTACTAAGTAAGTCTTGGAATCCACCAAGGAATTGAGTAAAACTTAAGAAATTATATTAATAATCGAATGATAGAAACTATGCATAAGGCCTCTTTATATATGCACAAATTTACATTAAAATATCGAAAATGAAACTAAAGCCCTACTAAAACAAGAAAAATAATTAAAATCCTAATATAAATGGACGAGAAATTAAAACATAAATCTTAATACTAATAGAACTACTTTCGTCCTCAAATGAGACAATTCAAAACTTTTGCATTCCCTTTCTGAAAAACTAGAACTATATTCGAGTAGGTATGCCAAGAGCAGTTTCCAATTATTAACCCGGAACAAAAACATGAACCCATAAAAAAGGGAAACCGATTCCTATCGAATGGTTCCATTTTTGATGACGAAGGTACCCTCAACAACTCAGTTGAGACACTGTATATCTCTCTAGCTTGAACGTCTGCCACGTGCTCTTGAATGAATCCACCTTACACTATAACACTACTGGAAAAAGATCTAAGAGAAAACACTTTTTTTTTTTGATGTGGAAGAAACGATTGTGTGAGAGATTGGCTTGGGATAAAGATCCTACGCTTGTAAAATTTCTCTTATGTGAGTACTCTTCGTAAAGAAAGGCATTTGCATATTGAGTAATAGAGCTCTTGGAAAGCAGTCGTATCCATCTAAGATAAGAAAGCATTTTGACTCCCTTCCGGCGAAAAGCCCTTTCAAGATGGAGTAGAGTATCTCTCTCTTGAAAGCCCACTCTAACGATAGGGTCATAGTGAATTGAGCTCTTTAGAAAGGTACGAGTGGAAAACTTTCCACGTAAGAGCTACAAAAAAAGAGCGAGAAAGAGATAACGTAATACTTGTCTTTACGCGAGCAAGGAGAGGTTAAGCCCTTGAACCAGGTGAAAGCGCTAACTTAAGACCTATGGGGAAATTAGCGACAGTTTTTTTTATCTTACTAAAAAAAAAAACAACAGGTCAAAACTTAAGACAGACTATAATGAACTATAATGATCTTTTCTTCAGAAGATTCAAGATATCAGAAGTAAGAATGTAGCATTTTCCTTATATCAGGCTGATTTGGTTGGGCGAATCCACCGACTCCTACATCTGGCTGAGGAGGCAGATTATCGATAGGGGCTAGCTTGCTTCCACTGGCGGCGGGATTCTAGGTATACTTGATCTTGTCAGAGAGATGGCGGGTTCTTTGTTTTCTGGAAAATGGGTGGATGTGGTGGCCGAATTCCATTGAATCTGTTTAGTTTGCACAGCGATTTGAGTCCTCCATTTTTCTTCTCGTCGGTTGAAGTATTCTACTACAATGAAGAAAGGGGTTAAAAGCATTGAAATCAAAGATTTTTCTAATTCATAAAAGGAGGTTTGAGTTCTTCAAGAAGAACAAGAAACAGGGCCTCATAAATAATATTAATCATAGATTTATATACAAAGAGAATTGTCATTTGAACATGTAAGTTGTACAAATTTGTACATACACCCCCTCAATTTAGAAATACCGTAAAAAATTGTGATTTCAATGAAGATGGAGGGGACATTTAATTTAATACAAGTTGCTTGTATATAAATTTTGTATATCTTGTATTTACAAATATATTTCTCATACAAACAATTAGTTTTAGGGTTCTCTTCCAAACTTTGTTTGGGGAAAAAAGAAAAGATAGTTTTCTTCCAAACAATGCTGTCCAAAATTGAACAAATTTGCTAGCTAGCTGAGTATTATTGATAAGTTCGTTAGATAAGTATGAAACACTTATTTACAACAAGGACAAATACTTTGGTTCAAGAATAGTGAAGTAATTGTTTGATTTTGATCTTTTTCAACCTTCACCTTTTCCTACATTTGTATGAGTCGAAACTCGTACCTGAGCTGAGAGGAGCTAAGCCGGTGGCTCGGCTTAACCTTAATTAATTTGTATTACTATAAAGCAAAACATCATGGTTAGTCACTGTGTCTGGGGCCCAGTGACCATCCGGGGTTAACAAATCAAGCGCGCTGCATACCGTCAGCCTACTGCCTATAGGGGTGGTGGGCGAGGGGTGGAGGTTCTCTTATAATATTCCCTCACACACTCACGCACAGAGATAGAGAGAGGAAACAAATTCTACGGACTCCAGCTGTGTACAATCAAGAGAGTGAGGGGAAAGAGAGTGGGCAGTTTTCTGTGGCAAAAACCCAGTAATGAGAAAACTGCCGTTTATGGAGAACTGGAGAGGGGCTTGGATTCAAACTCGTCCAAACTACTGATGAATTTCATTTCATGCACTCACTCACTTACCCACCCACCCCCTCTGTTCTTTTTTTCATTGCAATTTTTTAAAAAATTTTCTGCAACTCCACGGATGCAAGGTGCAAACATTTCACATAGCTGAAAGGGAGTGAAGGAGAAGGAAAAAGAAAATCTGTATTTTGTAGTGGAAGGAGAGAGAAGAGAGAAAGGAAGGCAAATAAACAGTCTATTTTGTTTTCTTCTTCTTTTTATAATTTTTATTTTCTTCAGGTACTTTTGATTTATGGGCCTTGTCTGCATGTGAAGCATTGAATCTTTATGATGAAAAAGAGTACGTTTTTGCTGAAATACTAGCAAGGGGGAACAAACAGAAAGAGGGGAAAAAGCAAAAACAAAAAAAGAAGAAAAAAATTATGAGCTTTGTGTAATCTTCTTTGTTTGTATGTGTTCATGTCTGTCATTGACTACGACAACTGAGGTGTGCTTGCATGTCGGTTCTGGGACGGTAAGGGATACTTGCTGTAAAATTAGAGAATAATTGCGAGAAAATCGGGGAAGAAAATGAAATATTTTTCCCTTTGTTTAGTTTCTTCATTAATTAAGTTGTGTTTCAGTGCTTAGTTTCTCAAAGATTGAGTCTTTCTCAGAATTAAACCCTTAAATCAGTATATCTCTGATATTTCGTGGAGCTTTGGACTTTGACAGTGGTATTTGCTGGTGGTTTCTTCATTAGACAATTTCAGGTGTGTTTTCTCTCTTTCTGTGTGTGTTTTAAGGTTGTTTTTTTAAATGTATGAACTGGAAAGTTGAAGTGTTTTTTTTTTCTAATCTTTATGTTGTATAGGGAGATCAATAGATCATTCTGAGGATCTAGAGGAAAAGAACTCTAATGGCAGATTATGGGTCTTTACAGTCTCCTAAGAAAATTTGTGGACAGCCCGCTTCTTCATTCTTGAGTTCTCCTAGGTTGTTCATACACAGTTTTGTCCCGAAGGGTTTCTTTGCTGATTCTGAATCTATGATTAGTCCAACTTCAATTCTTGATAACAAACCGTTTCCTGCTCTGAGAAATCCTTTTGGGTCTGATTCAAGCAATCCCAAAAAAGAAAACAGGAGCCACAATTGGGAGAAACTGGATCCAAGAGGGGTTGGTCTAGGTCTAATTGATGCTCTTATTGATGAAAAAACCGAGTCAAACTTATCGAAACCCGAAAGCAGAATGGTTCTTTTTGGTTCCCAGTTGAAGATTCAAGTCCCTCCCCTGCCTCCCTCTGTTTTATCCCCGACTGATTCGCCACGATCCCCTGGCGATTTTGGCATCAAGACTAGGAATTCTCAAGTAGGATCGTTTTCATCTGGCTTATCACCATCTCCTGTGAAGAAATCCCCATTTGGTTCTTTGAATTCTGGTGTGTTTCGTAGCCTTTCTGCTAGTGAAATCGAGCTTTCGGAGGACTACACTTGCGTGATATCACATGGCCCTAACCCGAGGACTACTCATATTTTCGATGATTGCATTGTCGAGAGTTGCTGTGGTGTCGTAAAGTTCTCTGATTCAAGAAAAGAGACTGGATTTTTCTCGACCCCATCAATGAGTTATCCCTCTGAGAATTTCCTCAGCTTGTGCTACAATTGCAAGAAGAATCTTGGACAAGGAAAAGACATTTACATGTACAGGTTAGCTCAGATTGATCATATCAATTATTAATTCAAATTGGATACCAGATTGTTGGATCTTTATCTTTCAAATTGTAAATTAAGGTTCGATGAACAGGGCCTTAATTTTGTGAGTGACAGCAAGGTTGGGCAAGCTTAAAAAATTGCTTTCTTGGAAGTACTGATATACTTCCAAGAAAATTAGCTCTTAAGCTACTTGTAACCACAATCAAACATCCTCATATCTCCTCACATTGAGTCTTATCTTTGATGTTTTTTAATCAAATTTGGATTGTGTAAATCTAATAACAAAGATGGTATTGTTTCCCAGAGGTGAGAAAGCATTTTGCAGCAGTGAATGCCGATTCAAGGAGATGATACTAGAGGAGGAAACGGAAACATCAGAATACGACGGCGTTTATGGTACTTCTTCATAACACCTGAATCATCGACTTCATTAGGCCAATGCCCGTATCATCAGTTTTCAATAACGCCAATCTTCATATCATCGCTTTTCGGTAGATTTCCTTCATGTAATCAAGATTGTATAATGTTCAAGGACTGAATCTGTTTTGGTGCTTCATTGAGTACTTGTAGATGAACTTAAAATCCAAGATTTTGAAGTTGGTTTTTGGTTTATGGTATTGAATATTGATTGATGCAGATGATCATGATCATGATTGTGTTAGATTAAGGCTGATTTTCTTTGATATGATGATAATCTCATAATTAAGTACGCCTAACGATGAGCAATCAGCTTAATTAAGTAGATACTTTTCTTCGACGTGCCTTCTTTGTACTTTTATCATGTCAAGCATTAAGTAGCTTTCGTAAAGCCTAATTCCGACTAATTATTGAGGTGGGAAGTAGCCTATGGCCAGGTAGGTATAACTTAAGCGTAGAAAATTAGTTTAATCTACTCAATAATACAAAAGCATATCAACTTAAGGATTATGAATGTTAGGTAGAAGAAATAGAAAATACTTTCAATACTCTAGGTGTGCTGAGCTGGATATCTTTTTAAATGAATTGTACTATTGGTCTAGGAGCACCAAGTTCGGTATGCCTCGAACCGTCCCTCTTTTGAGTGTAGTTCGACCAGGATGATCCAAAAGATGCAAGTTGATTATCAGTTGAATCAACGAGTATTGACCAATTGATTGTCCATAAATCTTCTTTCTTTTCTCGGGTTTTCATGCATGTATGAGTATGCATTTGTTGCATTGTTCTTTACACATTTGTCCGTTGGTAGAAATGGGATGGCTCAGGCGCTCGCGACTGATTGGGGAAATGGTGGAGGGAGAATGGGGAAACAAACGTGGAGGGCACCCTAGTGCTAGTGTAACAGAAGCCTTTAAAAGAAAGTTCAGAAATTTATGCCTTGGAGCTGGGACCATTGGGCTTGACGCACGCCTATTAAGTCGTCTTTAAAAAAGCATGGCTGTTAAAATTCACAGTCGTAATCATTCAATTTTTTGATTTCAACATTGGTAAAATGAGTGTATCTCCTTGATTGATTTTGCTCTATGCGGTTATTATCATTAGGGTAATTTCACTTTTAAGTCCTCAACCTTTTAACTTTATATCAATTTTATCTCTATTTTATTATCTATCATGTCCCCAACCTTTCAGTTATTATCGTATTATGTCTCCAACGTTATTTTTCGTCCTCAAGTTTTCAATTATCACCATTAACCCCTATCAAAATGACTATTATACCATTAATTCTTTATTTTCACTATAAGTCCCCAACCTTTCAACTCTTTTACAATTTTATTCTCATCATTTTTTTAGCGTATAGGAGCCCAACTTTTCATTTTTGTCGTATTATATATTCATTAACATTTTTTATACTTAACAATTTACAATATACTATTAATATCAGTTAAAATTATCATTATATTATTATTAATTATTTAAATAAAAAAATAAAGAACAACATGAAATAATAAGTTCATTCACTCGAACTCACTTCAACATAACCACTGACAAAAATATGAAATAATGATAACAAAAAAAGTCGATATATAATGATCTCAATGGATATCAAATCCACATCGAACAAAGCTGTCGATTTGAGTATCAGCGTGATCAATATGATCTATCACCTATTGATTTTTGATTTGTTAAAAATAAATATAATCCTAACACTTTTGATTCTAATTTAATTCCTTGTTTTTCTTTGTGATTTTCACCATAATTTGCCCCAATTTATTATCTTTTTCAACCAGTCTGATCCATCAATTGTGAATCCATAAAAAAATTAGAATTCGAGTATTAAGTTTCAGTTTCATTTTTGTAATTTGAAATTATTATTTTTTTTGTAGATACACTCTGATCTATATCCGTTACGTGATATGTAATGAATCAAAAATAAGATCTGATATGTTGTATTGATTCTCAGATAGGAAAATTTTATTTACGCAGATTAAGTATCCATCAAATTTGATGTAGATTGAGTTTTTTATTATCATTACGGGCTAGGATAGGTGGAGTTTTTATTTTATATTGTTCTTTATTTTTTATTTTTATTTAAATAATTAAAGGTATAACAGTAATTTTAATAGGAATTAACATTAATAATTGAAATATTGATGAAAGAAGGTTTTATTGGGATGTAACGTGACAATAAATGAAAAGATAGGGGTCCTATAAGTCCAAAAAAAAAATAAAGGGATAAAATTTATAAAAATTGAAAGATTGATGACGTATAATAGAAATGGTAATTTACACCTAACGTCCCCAACCTTTTAAGTACTAATAGAGCATGTCTCCAACATTTATTTTTTCTTCTGTAGGTCCTCAACTTTTTAAGAAATCCTCACCGAAGCCCCTGATAACGGAAATCATCCATTTCCTTCGTTAAGTCAACGGCATTTTTTGTAAAATATAAAAAATAAATATTTTAATTTAAAAAAAAAAAAGAAAAAAGGGGGTGAGAGTACCACGTGTGATGTACCACGCGCGATTGTCCCAAGTTGGGGAGGAGGAGAGCCCCCCTATGTGCTTTTTCCATGTTGTTAAACGATGTACCACGCGCGATTGTCCCAAGTACTCCTATTCTCATGCCAGTGGAAGAGCATAAAACATTCATTCAAAACCCTTCAATTTAAACACAAACATCGCGCTCAATCAAAACCCTACAATTTAAACACAAGAAACTCGGTTAACGAAGCACAATAAATTATGAAAAATATAGGACAATTTGCTTAATCCGTAAAAAATACGTGTATTCGATTAAAAAACAGAATTATTATATTTGATTCAAACATTAAAATGATAGAAAATAAATCAGTAGAACACAAAAAAAAATAAAAATAAGAAAAAATAAAATAGAGAAAAATAAATGATGATATGATATTCATATACAAGAATCGAGAGGAAATTGTTCATATGTTCGATTCAAAATAAAATGAAAGGATAACGAGATACATTCAAAGAGAGAAAGGGAATCGAGAGGAAATTATTCAAATTTTCAACTCAAAATATGATAATTTAGATTTTCAATTCAAAATACAATAAGAAGATAAGAGAGATACAATTAGATAGAGAAAATGATATGACAGAGATAAAAATTGAAAACTAAAATAATATTAGAAAAATAAGATAGTGTGACATTGTAAGTGATGTTACCAGTAATCCTATAACGCTAAACCAACGGCGAGACAAATTGTGCCAAACAAACTTATCTTATAATTAATATATATTATTATTCAGGGCTTTTTCCCCCCATTTCTTAGAAGTAGAGAAGTTGTGTCAAGACTTCTATGGTCTGTTAGCATGTTTGTGAGTCTTCAAACTTTGATCAAAGGTTCGACCCCTCTCCCACACCATCCCTTATAATAATATCGAAAAAGTAGGGTGAGAGGTTTCGAGTTCAAATCATACACATCCCTCTTCTATTTTCTCTCCTCTTCCTATCTTCCTCTTGTATCAACAACAACAATAATAATAATATAAAATGTAGGTAAGTATTTGGGTACTTGGGTGTCGGGTTTCATTTTATAGTTATATTGATTCTTTGGTTTTTTTTTTTTTTTTTTAAGTTGTCTTTGCTTTCCTACACAATTTTTAGATATTAATTTTGAACATTTATAAATTAATTTCAACATTTTAATTTTGTCTCCAATCTATTTTAAAAAAAAAATTGTCCGTTAGAGCATGTGTTAGAGCATTTCTAATGTAACGACTAACAATATAAACAGCACATGTTTGAAAATATACACACACACACATATATAGACAACATGTCGTAAACAACATTGATGCTATATAAAAATTCTTCTAGTGCAATAATGTTTGCGATGTTCATATGATAGTTTATTACTTAGCGAAATTGTAGTATAATTGAACATAAATGTACCAGTATCAAACATACAATGCAACATTTCTTGTTCGTGTTGTGGGCATGATACAATATGAAATTATAATGCATTACAGGACAAGCCCATGTTGTGAAATTTTCTAAGAAAACAACTTCGGTTCTTGTTAGGGAGCCTTTATAGTTAGAAAAAGGTGAGAAACCACCTTGTGTTTATATAATTAAACGGGCTCCTTAACGGAATGGGCATTGTTTTCTTAGAAAGATTATATTGTTGCTGAATTACTAATAAGTGAGCAAATTGTCAAAGATGAAGAAATTAAAAAACCTCACGGGAGGAGGCTTATAAGAAAGCAAACATTGAGCCGATTCTAAATTTTATTTTATTTTATTTTATAAAAAAGAGGCGATTCTAATTTGATCACACAAAAATGATTGCAGTACTCCAGGTATAACCTCTATGCGGACAACCAACTAGATTGGTAATTAGTAACAAGAGGTCTTTCCATTTCAATCTCAAAATAGAATTAGAGATTTTTATTGGAATGTTTTATCCAACCCTCCAAATGTTACACCCTTTTCTATGACTTGGCACCTATTTATTTATATGACATGATCTCCTCTCTCAAATGAAAATATAAAACCCCAAATAAATGTGATGGTACCATAACAATTTAGGTGACCACATTATACTGAAACTAACGTAACCCCAGTTTTGGGTAATTGGCACAAAAAGTGCCTATCTTTGTTTTTTTGGCAATTTCATCATCATTTTCATATTTCTTTTGCATAATTCATCCTTGGTTTTATTCGTATTTAATATTTTTTCATTTTCATGAGGCTATTTTTGTCCATTCATAATCAAAAATTTAAAAGTGATTGCAAATAAGGTTCCAAATTAATTAAAAAAGTAGTTATTTTCAATTTTTTAATAATGCAATTTATGATAATTAGTTCTCGACCAGATTAATTATTTAGGAATTGTATTTGAAAATTTTTAATTTTCATGGGACAAAAAAGCCCTTTTAAAAATGAAGAAAATTAAACACAAATAGACATATGCATGAACTTTGCAAAACAAATAGGGTTAACTTCACTAAAGGTTCCTAATTTTGAAGTTAAGAATCGATTAAGTCTCCAATATTTTTTAAGACTCTCATGGGTCCCTAACCTTTTATAAATACACACAAAAGGTTCTTTTTTGACTATTCGGTCAATTTTTTTAAAAAATGACGATTATACCCCTAGTTCATGCACTTTAAAAATAAAAATATTTAAAAATAATAAAAATATTTTTAAAAAAAAGAAAAAACCCACCCACACCTCCGCTTTCCTCCCTCCAAGAACCGCAAAATGGGTAGTATTTTGTTGCTGTTTCTAACAGGCAAAATAGGAGGGGTGAATCCCCTCATTTACTGCTTGAAACAAATGGGCAGAATGACAGCATTTTTACTGCCAGAAATGATAGCAAAAATTGGGGAGTGAATCCCCATTTTTGGTAGCAAAATGCAATGCTGTCATTTCTAACAGCATTTGTAATATCCCGAAAATTTTAACAATGTTTGTCTAATTAAAAATGCTAGTTGGGCCAAAGTTTGGTAATACTTATAGATAACAAACTTATCATTTTTGTTAAGTTTTTAAGACCCATGATATTTTTACAATTAAAAATGCTAGTTTTGGACAAGTGTTGAGACACTTGTCATGTTTGTAAATAAGGAAATTGCCACTTGTGCCAAGTTTTAAGGCATGTGTTAGTTTTGCAATTAATAGTGGTGCCAAGTGTCAAGACACTTGTTAGTTTTGCAAATAGTAGATTTCAAATGACAATTAAAAACATTTAAACTTAAACAAGTATAAAAAGGCCAATTACAAGGGAAATTCACTCAAGTCTTCTCCAAGTATTTCTTTACATCCAAAATAATTAAAGAAAATTCGTCCAAAATTAGATTAGGCCATAAAACCCTAAGCAAAACCCCCTAAAACCCTCATTTTTCATATAAAATAAAGTCCTCTCATATATATAAAGAATCCTCACTTAAATAACCGCTTTGATTGAGAAATACTAAGATTTTGAAGGTACTTCTCCATTTAGAATTATTGAGGTGAGTAACGA
Organism: Nyctanthes arbor-tristis; assembly: GCA_963692815.1. NCBI lineage: Eukaryota > Viridiplantae > Streptophyta > Magnoliopsida > Lamiales > Oleaceae > Nyctanthes > Nyctanthes arbor-tristis. Next base: position 11,378 of record CAVNYN010287281.1, read on the forward strand.
ATGCTTTGATTTACTTTTCATTCAAGTTTTCATAAGTAAGTAACAGTACTTTGATTCCCTTTTCTTTTGTTCGTTATGTTTTCATAAAGATATGCTTGAACTCTTGATGCATTATCATGAAAAGAGCAATTGATTTACTACATCGATATCGCTAGTTAATGCTCTACCCGTTCTGAATTACTCTGTGAAACATGACCTTACTATGTGATATTGGTCATTCTGACTATGTGATAATCTGTGGCCTTACTGTGTGATCTTGACCAATCTGAATATTTGTGACCTTGCTGTGTGGTCTTGGCCAATCGCGCGCACACCACAGGTAGTAGTTTAACTAGTGATAGGGCCCTTCCGTACAACTAAAGGCTTTGTGCATCCGACGATTTTCTTGAAAGTGCATTTTCTTAAGTAGAAAAGTACATCGAAGTATTTTGTTACTCACTGAGTATGTTGTACTTATATCTTTATTTCCACTATTTTGTAGATAATTGGAGGTAAGAAAATGGTCAAGCAAGCCAAGAACCGAAGCATGCTCGCGGATGGAAGAAGATTTTGCATGTAGAAGGAAAGCTATACTTTATAGTTACAAGACATAATATTGGCTATAAAAATATATCCAAACCAGTATATGAGTGTAGCAACTTTTGTAAAATAAGTATACCTATGTAAAATCTTGGCCTTTCCGTAGTTTGGTTTGATAATAAATAAAATACTTACCAACATAATGTGTTGTGTGATTTAAGTTTTTTTTTTAAGGTTAAATAAAGTTGTACAAAATTTGTTTCTGTAAGTCCCGTCCTCTTAAATTTGCATAAAACAATGAAAAAGCTTCCGCTTTCGAGTATAAATAATAATAATAAGTGATAAATTGAGGGGGCGTGACAGCATTTAGGCGGGTGAATCCCCATTTTGCTGCCAGAAACGGCAACATTCTTGGAGGGATTCACCCTTCCAATTTTTGCTATCGAAAACGGCAGCAAAATTGACGCCGTTTCCAATAACAAAAATGCTACCATTTCTAGCAATTTTTTTGGGAGGGTGAATCCCCTAATTTGTTGTCGGAAATAGTCTATTTCTGACAGTAAATTGGGGGATTTACCCCTCTATTTTGGCCGTCGGAAACGATAGCAAAATACTGTCGTTTTTTGATAGTTCTTAGAGGAAGGAGAGGGGTGGGAGTGGATTTTTTCCTTTTTTTTTTTAAATTTTTATTATTTTTAAATATTTTATTTTTAAAGTAAATAAACTAGGATTATATTCGTCATTTTTTAAAAATTGACCGAATAGTTAAAAAAAAAGACCTTTTGCGCGTATTTATGAGAGATTGGAGACTCAGGAGAATCTTAAAAAAAGTTGAGAACCTAATTGATTCTTAACCCAAAGATTGGAGACCTTTTGTCAAATTAACCTCAAAATATATAAAGGTGATGATGAAATTGCAAAAAAAAAAAATTAAAGGTCCTTATTGGACATCATAGAAGACTCATCTGTTGTGTTGTCCAATGAGTGCCTGTTACTAGGACTGTGTAAACGAGTTTCAGTCCTGGGTTTTTGAAGAACCAAGACCGGACCAAATATCTTTAGTTTGGTTCCGGTCTCAAAAATAACAAGCTCAAACGGTTTTGGTTCCGGTTCGGGCTTAAGTAATGAATTCGGTTTTTTTAAGCTTTTCCGGGCATGTGAAAAAATTTTCGATAGATTTAGTAATATAAAAACACATATAAACAAAGCTTAGAACAAATAAATAGAAGGGCTTTATGTACAACAAAAATATTAGCATGCCTCAATAAGGTAGAAGTATTAGACTTACTTGTATTTCTCATTTTTTTATTCTACCAAATCTAAAATTATTAAATATTTGAAATATATATCCTAAATTGAAAAATAAATGTAAAAATCATATATATTATATTTACTTTATAATTTTAACAATTTTACGATACAATTTTGATATTTTCAAAAGAAAAAAGATATATAATTTCTACTTTATTGTATATTTATGGGGATTAAATATTACAAAAATGATGTAATTTTCAAAAATAAATAACACTCACTACTTAAAATAAAAGTAAGAAAATTCATTTCATACTTTTTACTAATAAGAAACCACTTAAATAAATAAGAAGATGCATAATCACAAATTCTCCACATCTATATAATTTGTATAATAATAGCGTATAACTTAAATAGAGTCAACAAACATATTATAAATCATAGCAATTTTTTTTAACAAAATCTTTACAATGTTACAAATTCTAGTAACATTATATATTAACACAATTGTTCTTGACTATTACTTAAAAAATACTATAATAATGATGATTTTTAAAGAAGTTTATTCGCAAAAAAATTTTAATTTGAAAAAGAAATTTAGTGGTATTGCTTTAACTTTTTAATTGTTTCATATTGAAAATTTTATAAAAAGTAATATGATTAGAACTTATAAATAATATGAGTCTTTGTGCAAGTGACTATGTAAAAGAAATATTTTTGTTTCTTGCTTCTTAGGTACTATGAAAAGTGAAAATCGGGTTTCAATTTATATATTAAAAAAAAGTCAACTGGTCTTTGACCTTGTTTATGGGCTTTCAAAAGAAAACCCGGGACCGGACCGGTCTAAGACCGGACTTGACTGGAACGGTTATTTTGGTCGCAAAGCTCAGACCGAGACTGGCCCGTTTCTTTTGGTTTAGGCCGGTTCGACCAGTTTCAATTTTTTTACACATCCCTACCTGTCATATAATTCATTGGACACAGTACACCGTACACAAACTGGGACGTTTTGTATCTGCTACCCAAACATTGTCACGTCAACCGGAGCGGCGGAGCTGCAGCTCTCTGTCTGTGGTAGCAGCGCTTCCAATTTAGTGGATAATATTTATCCTCAAATAAATAAATAATGAATAACAAAAGAGCTCTGCAAATATTCATCCACAAGATCCTAGTGGGATAATTTGGTCATTTCCTCTACCCAAAAAGCCCCATTTGAATACCCATTTTATCTTTTCCCGTACGAACTCAAAAAAAAACAAAGCGCAATTCTTTATTAATGGCAACCCACATTTCAGCTTCATTACCTATCTTACCCTCCCCAATTCCAACTTCCTCACTTTTCTCCATCTTCCCCATCCTCTGTCGAATCCACCGGAAACAGCCTGTCTCTTCCGCCGCTCGTCGCCGTGCTAGAAAGAAGCTGCCTCTGGATTCCGGCATGTCTGTCGCTGTTTCTATTCCTTCCACCTCTCTTCGGCGGGAATATGATTCTGAACCGCTATTGGATTCTAGATTTCGTAAGTTGTTTGTAGAGATAATGGGATGGATGCGTAGCTTTGCATGATTTTTGAATTTTGGTAGTTTTTGGTGTATTGGCTTTTTAAAGATCGGCTTTTGATGGTGACTGTTTGATGAGTTATGCTAAGGCTCTCGCTCTCTGCGTCCTTCCGTATGTGTAAATTTGGATTTTTCTAATAGTTGGGTATGTGGTTGTGACTGAAGATGGAATTTGGATGGTGATTCGCTGATGAGTAATGTAGAGAAAATTTTATGCTTTTTGTAAATTTTTTTTTTTTTTTAGTTTGGGACGCTGTTTTAAATGGATTTGGTTAGTATATCTTAGGGAAATTTGAGTATAATGTACTTGAAATTACTGGTAATGATATTCAGGCGTAACAGATCACATGGAAAATTAAATTATTTGGCACAAAAGTTGAAGAAAGAACTAAAATAGTCACGAATTTTTAGCAGCAATAAGAAGGTAATGAAAGAAGTAAAATAATGGTACCTTTTGCATTACACACTGATGGATAAGGATCCCTTTCCGGGCCAGGATTTGTATTTGTATGTGTTCAAATATAACGTACTTAGAAGCACTTTCCTTCTAACGGGTTCTAAGCGTTAAAAGGAAAAAGAAATTTTAACAATATGTGCAGTGAAGATTCTTTGCTAAATAGAGTTGTATAAGGATAGAATCGTTGTCGATAATTATATACTACCATGATCTGGATAAGTTCAGGATTAATTAGAAGATTTGGAGTGTTTAGTTCTGGATGCTGTCTCGCTCACAGTAATTATGCTTAATTGAATTACAAAGTGGTAGAATATGATATAATCACAATGCTAACAATACTTTGGGGTTATGAAAATACTATGCTCCTTATATTATACTCCTTCTAAAACTAGCCAAATACATATTGACAAAAATACGGTCGACTATCTGAAAATTCCATCCTGCAAGTAATTATACTGCAGGATATCTTCTAATGTTCATCAGCAACTCTTTAATGGGAGATATTTCTTTATCTCATTCCCTCTTTTTATATGCTTCAGGGGAAGGGGATGTGCTGACAAGCGATGTAGATCAAGAGACTGACTCATCCAGTAAAACTACCATGCGAAAGAATAGATATTCTATTAGCTCCATAAGTTGCTTTGGGGTGGACTTGACACCAGATAACTTTGCAGTTGCAATGGTTTATTTTGTCCAGGGTGTTTTAGGCCTCTCGAGACTTGCAGTCAATTTTTACTTAAAAGATGACCTGCATCTAGACCCTGCAGAGGTAGTCATTTTTATTGAATGAATATTCACATCCTGATTGTGTGGGGGGGGGGGGGGGGGGGGGGGGGGGGGGGGGGGGGGGGGGGGGGGGGGGGGGGGGGGGGGGGGGGGGGGGGGGGGGGGGGGGGGGGGGGGGGGGGGGGGGGGGG
>CAVNYN010287282.1:0-60000 GCA_963692815.1 Nyctanthes arbor-tristis
CTCCAAACCACACGTTGACCGTTTTGGGTTGGGCCGCTCATGACTCCTCTGGGAAGATCACACCTTACACCTTCAAGCGCAGGTAATTGCACACTAGTTGACACCATTGTATATTTATTTTTCAAATTAAAGATTGATTGAACTACATATTTTCAAACACCGGATGCGTTATGGAACCCAACGTCCCATGTTGAGACATTTGGTGCAACAACCAAACCCACTATACGTGTCAGAAAATTTTTTAGTCAAACTATTGCATTTGGAGGTATATGCATGTATCATGAATGTGATATGGAACAGTTTTTTATTAAAGTGATTTGATTAATGCGTAATGTACAAACTCAGAGAAAATGGAGCGAACGACGTGACCATTGAAATCCAGTATTGTGGGATATGCCATACTGATCTCCACCAAGCCAAGGACGACTGGGGCACCACCATGTATCCTATTGTACCCGGGTAATAATTAATCCACCAATTCCTCAATTAATTGCTATGCATTTATTATTACATAAATTTTTAAAAATTGATCATAAGAGGGGGGCAAAAAAAAGATACTACATGTATGTATTACAAGTTCTACAACTAGTTGTATAGATTAGATATGTATCTATGAATTGCACTTTGATATTTGTGCAGAAATTTATTTATCAGTATCATGTACAACTCTAGCTGTTTTTAACTAATGGGAATGCGTAAAATTATAATGGGAATCCAAAAGGGTTGACGCAGTGGTTGACCAACTAACTACAAGGTAAGTAGAAGAGGTGCCCCATGACTTTTTCTGGTCAAAAGGGTATCTTTTTCATGAGGCCAGTAATTAATGGTCAAATGATCCCATTTTTGCCAATCTTATGTTAATAGAGAATATGCCCTCCTGACAATCGACTTCATCAAAATTTTTTGACGACATACTACTTTGAAATCTTCTAGTTTGGTTAGTATGTAAGGGGAAAATATTTGGTATACTGATGGATTGATGATTGGTTAAAATAAGAATAAAATTTTGAGGACTCAAGTGAAACTCAATTGGGTTGATAATAGGCGAAAAAATAAGTACAAAAAGTTGAGGACTTACGTGAATGGGGGCCATTGATGCAATTAAAAGGTCTGTAAGTTTCTCATTTCAACATGATTCTTGATAGATTTGCCATTGGCTATTTATCAACTTTTTTAATGGTTCCGCGAATTAACGCGAAGTTTCCACCTAACCTCCTAATGACAGGTTTTGACTAGACCCAAATTTACCATAGGTATGTTTTGATTAATATATTTTCTAGGAAAATCCCACCTACGCAACAAGCATTTAATATTTCTCGAAAGTGAAAGGGACACCTTTCCTTTTTTTTTTTTTTTAAGAGATCGGTTAGTAAATTTGTCCTTGGACCAAAGGGCAACCCACGTGGTTAAGGGCCTGACCTCTTACTGGGAAAACCCGGGTTCGAATCCCCGCATGTCCCCCTCCCCCATCCCACTTTGTAATAAAAAAAAAAAAAATTGTTCTTATAATATTTTGCAGGCACGAAATCACTGGGATCATAGTAAAGGTTGGAAGCAATGTGACAAATTTTAAAGTAGGCGATAGGGCCGGAGTAGGTTGCTTGGCAGCCGCATGCTTGAACTGCGAGTACTGTAAGGACGGCCAAGAAAACTACTGCGACCAACTCACATTTACATATAATGGCATTTTCTGGGATGGCAGCATCACTTACGGCGGCTACTCCAAGTATCTCGTAGCAGATCATAGGTAATAATAGTTACACAATTGTACTTAAGTTTTTATCCGGTCAACCAAACTTGACCTAATTGGAATAACAGATTTGTAGTACACATACCAGAAAGCTTGCCTATGGATGCAACAGCTCCCCTGTTGTGCGCAGGGATAACCGTGTTTAATCCTTTTAAAGACAGTAATTTGTTGGAATCCCCGGGGAAAAGAATAGGAATAGTTGGTCTTGGAGGTCTAGGCCATGTTGCTGTGAAATTCGGCAAGGCATTTGGTCACCATGTAACGATAATTAGCACGTCGCCTTCTAAAGAGAAGGAAGCTAAAGAGAGATTGGGTGCAGATGACTTCATAATAAGTACCAATCCTGAACAAATGCAGGTTCAATAAATTGAGACAAATTTACCTTTCTTTTGAATGATTTGGTTCCAGTTTTTACCAATTTCATGATTGAAGGTCTGCTTTTGGTTTTGCAGTCAAAGAGGAGGACTCTCGACTTCATTTTGGATACTGTATCAGCTGACCACTCGCTTGGACCAATCTTAGAGTTGCTGAAAATTAATGGCACGGTGTCGATAGTTGGTGCACCCGAAAAGCCCATGCAACTACCGTCTTTCCCTTTGATATTTGGTAAGACTCGATTCTATTTTGGATACGTTATAAGTTGGACTGGACAGTATAATAACAAAAAACTCACTTTTGATCCAAGTGCAAGTTAAACGAGAAAACTTCAACCATGTGTTCCATAAATTTGACAGGCAAGAGACATGTGAAGGGGAGTATCATAGGCGGCATACAGGAGACTCAAGAGATGCTGGACTTATGTGGTAAACACAACATAACATGTGAAATCGAGGTTGTCAAGCCAGATGAAATTGACGAAGCCTTTGATCGACTCGCTAAAAATGATGTTAAATACCGTTTCGTCATTGACATTGCTGGAAAATCTTCAAATCTCTAAAGAGATTTTCAGCTCTACTGATTATGCAGTAGTAGTTTCTTCTTTGCCCGGTTTACTTTTCTCATTATCTTCAAACTTGTGCCTGTTTCAATATGTAATAATTAATATCCGCTTGTTTTCCTACTATAAAACGATGATCTGAGGGAGACACGACATTTTTTTTCTTTTTTTTTTTGGCTGATCATTCTTCTTCTTTCTCTTGTTTTCAATGGCAAATTAATACTGCAACTCATGGCTAAACGTATAGAGACCAATCTCTCTCAACATTATATTGGTATCAAAATTTTTCACGCTTGTAAAAGTTATTTATCAATATCAAGAAAAGAACAAATGTGATTTTAGTTAATCCAGGACTAGGAAATCGGGATTGCTTTGAAATGAATGTTGTTACAGGAACAATTATCATACGAATTTTCTTGGTAAGAAAGAATGCGCTTAGCATGGTGGGGAAAAAGTCCAAGCAATGCTTTTGCTAATTTTGGGACGCCAAGCAATCCATCTATAAGCCATATAATTAGCTGCAAAATACATTGAATACAGTAATGAAACATCGAGACATAACCCCACACGTCATCGACCAGATTTTTGGCTCCAATATGACTGCATCAAGGAAAACAGCATTCGTGCCTCATTTTTTTTTTTTTTGGGAGATACACTGGGGATAAAGGGGGCAGGGAATGGGAAAATAGGGGGGGGGGGAGGTGTGATTCGAACTTATGACCTCCTAAACGTGAGAAACCTAACTACTACAACACTTGTTCAAATCACATTCATGCTTCTCTCTTTGCAGAATTGAAAATAAGTGAAGGTCTATTTATGATTATCTAGACATTCTTTAGTGTAAAAACACTGGTCATATTGGCTAATCAAAAGCTCATATGTGTGTTCTGAGGCCAATATTAGATTAAATAATATAACCGGTTTTTTTCCTTTAAAAGTTCAATTCTCTTTGAACCAATGGTTCTAGTCTTGGTTTTAAATGCACAGTTTCTATAATGTAATTTTTTGCATATTACTATTACTTTTACGATGTCATAACTTCATCTAGGCCATGACGCCATGTAATGTAAATTACGAATTTATTGAGAGGTTAGTAAAAAAAACCAAATCGTGGTGTAAAATTAAACTCATACTACTAATTTTGGACCAAGTTGGTTGTTTTTCATATAGTTCCTACTCCTATAGTTCTACCTCTTGTTCCCTTGGGCGTTTTGAATTGTGCGAAATTAAACAAATGGGAATGTTGGTTATCATGCATCCACGAACATATATACAACTTCTGTATGCTAGTATTTATTTGGTAAAAACTTTTTTTGTATATAATATTCTGAGCATAAACAAATTCCATCAATTACTCTGTTAACTTTCTTGTAAAATAACCTTTCCGTCTCTAACTCATTAAAATAATATATTCTTTTTTAAAAATATTATTTTGTTATATTTTTTATTTTTTATTCAATGAGATGGGGACAACAAGGTAATTTTACCATAAAGTTAATGGAAATTAATGGAATTCATAAAAAAAGGACTATTTGTGTGAACTTATGAAAAGTTTAGGACATATATAGAGTTGGAAACGATACGTGAAACTTGCCCCCAAAAAAGTATATAATTATATAAATAAACTACGGTCCCAGAAGAACTCATTTTTGGGGGCAAGTTTCACGTATCGTAAAGGAATGTATAAAGTAACTAGAAATCTATATATATATATATATATATTAATTAGTCCACTTAAGTCTCGGTATATTTTGTACCATGATTTTCCCCCATTTTTTTATTTGGTAAATTTTACGGTAATTACTCATTTTCTTTTTAACAAAAATTTTTATGAAAGAACTTAGAGAAGACTATAACACGATTTTCCCATCTTTGTATTTAGTAAATTTTGCGGTAATTGCTCATTTTGTTTTCAACAAAAATTATTATAAAAGAACTTAGAGAAGACTTAAACATGTGACCATTGAGTTTAACAACTAAAGCTTAACCATTTTGTCTGTTTATTTTGTTTGTTAATCTTTTTTACTAATAAATTAACATACTAAATCTGAAATGTCAAATCTAAAATAAACTTTAATCCATCATAATTCGTTAATTCAACATCTCTACCGTGTATATTGATGAGTTTAATGTTATTTGAATTTTTTAATGCATTTTATTTTTTTTACTATGTTAGTTTTATTAGGATTTTTTAAAATGAGACGGATACATATATTTTTTCCATTATTGTGTATATATGTACAAAGGATTATATGTAAGAATGTATGTTGTCTTTTAAACGATCTTGAATTTTACGGTTACTAAGTTCATTGATCTTATTGATTCAATTAATGTATACTTATATTTTTATATTTTTTACAAAGATGTAAATATTACATATTTATATTTAACTATCTAATAATATATTTTAATAAGTTTTTCTATCCCTGTAAGGCATGGGTGGTTTAACTAGTTATATTAATTAGGACATATTCTTTGTAACCTTTTCTAAAATAAAAAATTTGTTAACAAGACAAAACATTTAATCGCTATAAATTTTTTCCCCTATAATCTCTGTATACTTCTCAACCAAGCATGAAAAAAAAAAAGAAGATAAAACTACTCACTATGAAAGAATGTAGCAACATGAAAAACATTTCTGGTACTCTAAAAGTACAAACTTGATATTCCAAACAAATGGAAAACTAATAAATGGATACAAATTAAAGGGCCTATTTTATTGGCAAACCATTGGTTAATTTAGCTCCTTTACATTTGTTTTGTTGAGTTGTTTCATTTGTTTGGAGTATTGAATTTTCAATATTTCTGGAGTACTATAGGAAATTTTTTCTATTGGCATGATTGTACCTTGGAAAGTGAGACTTATATACAAGTAAACTTGACTAGTTTTAGTTCTTATCTAAGATTCATATAACATAAGCAATAATTTTCTAGCACACATCGTTATGACACTCATATGAGTGATGTGGTCACATATATGCGCATTATATAGATACATGCAACCATGTGGCATGTATACATACAACCACATCATCTTACGGGCATGGGGCGGATGTAGGGGAGGATTTTGATAGGCTACAGCCTGTAGTCTGTGTGAGCCCAAAAATTTTTCTTAGAAAAATAAAAAAGAATTTTTTTGTGTATTTTTGTCAAAATAAAATTTTTCTTCTGTCCACCCAATGTTAAAAAAAAAAAAAAAAAGAAAAAGAAATTCTGAATGCCGCGACTAAGCTTATGAGTGCCATATCGCATCTATATAAGTGTTAGAAAATTTTTGGATCCAAATTTTCAATATCATGACATTCAAACATCATGAAAGAAAAAGGAAGAGTCCTTGGAATCTGATGAATTTTATGAAGCCGTGTGGCGAGAAAACGCTCATGTTGCTTTTTCTTCAGCTCTCATTTCCTTTACTGTGGAGTCCTGAAATCAAGAAAGCCAACCCAATAATTATCAGAATCTCCGGGGGGAAGGGGGACCTAAAAATTTGTGACTTGAAAGTTGGAACTCTTATGATCACTAGTATTAATTACTTTTTTCTTTCATGTATCAATGAAACTTATAAGGTGTTAAGTTGTGGTAGTGTTGATTTTTTTCTCTCAGGTTTACACACGCAGAGAGGAGAAAATTAAACGTGCAAGGAACGCTACTGTATCTGTACGTGTGTTTTCAACGAAAAGTTATTAAATTTATGAGGCGGTGCTAATAATATCGGCCAGCTATTTCCTCCTTTTCTTCCCTGAAATCCCTCCGAATTTATAAGAATGTTATGCATATATATTCCGCCTTCCCCTGTACAAGTTACGGATCAGACAAAACGATCCAATTAATGCATGTTCTCTTCCACAATAATCGATCAGGCCCGGGATATATATATATATATATATAGCTGATCATTTTCCAGATACTCATATGATAATTTCTACATATATTAGAAAAACGAACTTCTTGCACCAAGATAATAATGTCACGGTCTAGTCTCAAGTTGCACTTCTGCAGGGATGGTGAGTTTGAAAGCAATTTAGAAGCTGGTTCGGGTTCATACATTCCATATTGTTTTTAATCAGGAATTATTAATAATTATTTATTCTAAGCTTGATTTGTATTAACTGTTTAATTTAATATTTTATCAGGTAAACATGGAGAAGAAGATGTGAATATCTTGCTGAGCGAGTCAAATGTCGATGAAGAGTATAAGGAAGCATTCAGGACAAATTCTTTCATTGAAATTTACAAGAATGTTCAAGGCCAACTGGCAAGAAAAAGTATTGATAAGGGACCATCCACATCCTCTTCATCATCACCATCTTCTTCTTCTTCTTCTTCTTCTTCTTCTTCTTCTTCTTCTTCTTCTTCTTCACGCAATGTATTCGGTCTCTCAGGCTTTCTACTTGCAACGCCCCAAGAAACCCTAGCCAAAATGAACAAAAGCTCAAATCTTCATCAACTTCTTGTCAATTACTTTCAGATTAGTTTAAAAGCCTGCACATCGTGTGAGTTACTCCTCCAAAGCGTCCACACAGTACGCACTAATTATCGTTTTATAAGACAATCGATAAAGGAAATGAAGGTGGCAAATGTTTCCGGTAATTCTAATACAAAAGATGAATATTGCCTGGTTGCTTGTAGAAATCTTGCTTCATTTGTCATGCTTGGCAACCCCTTATCAACAATAACCCCTTCACAGTTTCATGATATCCATGAGAGCCATCTACTTTTGCTTCGAAGATTAACATACAAATGCAGAAGATCGAGGAAGAGTTCAAAAATGAGAAAGCGCATAAGGAAGGTCATGACATTTTTCTTGGCTGGGACGTCGGGCGCATTTGTCATTCCATTGCTGGTTCTTGCAATTCATAGCATGTTATTGTTAGTGGCTCCACCTGCATTATTGTTTCTTATCTGTTCTTTAAGCTTATTATTTTTGAAGAAACTAAAAGGCCGATACAAAAAGGCGGGATTATTGCAGCTTGACATTGCAGCAAGAGGGGTTTATATACTGATCAATGACTTTGATACTATAAGTAGGTTGGTACAGAGACTTCATGATGAAATAGAGCACAAGAAATTTGTAGCCGACGTTTGTGTTAGGAAAGGGAAGGAGGAGATCTTGAAGGATGTTTTGAGGGAATTTGAGATAAATGGATCTTCGTTTTTGGAGCAGTTAGAAGAACTTGAAAGGCAAATATATCTGTGTTTCCTTGACATAAAAAGATCAACAAGGCTACTTGTTGAAAAAATGGAGATGAATTAAAATATCCTCACGCTCGGACGAATAATTGGTGCTGATCATCCAGGTTACTGTAATGTAGTCGAATAAGTAGCTAGCTAGTTTCTTAGAGAAATTAATCAACTAGAGATTTCTATTTTCCTTGGAGTTTATCCAACTAAATGTATTCATTCAATTCGACATTGGATCATATGTATTAAGAAATTTAATTTCTGTATCTCTTTTATTGTATTTCATTTCGTTTCATTTTCATATGCCATCCTCAAGTTTTCCTCTTCAGAATGGGTCCACTGTCTCAAAATGCTGATCAATGACTTGTGTGCAACCTCCTTGTATCTCTTTATCAGTTCTGTAGAGCCAACTGATAAATAGCTAATACCTATTTGATGCATATATACCTTGATGATAAATTGATCCTATTATCCTCTCTCTCCTTCTTGAAGAACAAAAGAAATCAATAATTAGCAAAATTTATCAGCATGTTTTGGTGAGAGAGCGGGACTATTCTTTAGGAATTAATTTGGTATTATATTAATTAATTGTTTCACATAAAATAGAATTTGAAATTTCCACATGTAATGTAATGAAATTAAGAAGAATCTCAGGCATGTTTCTGTTACTTTTTCTTATATATACAACCCACACTCACATATCCCGTTATAATCCCAAAGATCAATCGATAATCAATTTATCAACTTTATCAACCATGACAATCTAATTGGCCTAACACAGATCCCTTGACACTGAATCCAAGGTTGGAAAAACATTTCCACAACTAAAAGACAGTTTATCCACGAAAGTCTTCCAACATTCAACAGTTTTATTGATGAAAATCTTACACCAGTGACACAGAAGGGAATTTCCTTCTTCCATGCAAATTCCCAAGGTTCCAACGTTTTCAATGCAGAAGTTCAAAATTTGAACATAACTTATAATACACTGGGATTTTCGTGTGAATTATCCCCATTATATGCTATCAAAATTTTTTAAATATCTCCACTCCAAAACTGGAACCAAAACCGCACGCTCTAGTAAACAGCTTATGCTTTCGCATGATCAGAGATTTCAGAAGCCAGAACCCCTTGAAATGATCAGCAAACCACTCTCAACTTTTGATATTCTTCAAAGCTGAGCATTCTAGCCTTGGCCTTGAGCCAATCAGCAGGCTTTGGCATGATAATTGCAATGTAGCCTTCTCTATTTGCCTGCATGATTTTAAGCAAAGGAAGAACAACCGAGAGAATTTATGGTAAGAACTAGTTTTTTGCAGGTAAACAATTAATATAGTGAGAAAGACTTGATTACCTGCAACAGAGGATGCCCCCCCCCCCCCAGCAACCCTTTTTTCTCACAAAATGAACTTCAAAACTTCTTGCTGGTGGATAGAATAAATAGATTTGTATGAAGGAAAATGCAAGATGAGGAGACAATTTTTCCCATGTGAATGATTTTCCTTTAGAACATGTAACTCTTTGTCACCGGCAACGAAATCATGGTTGGAGAGTGTGCATTTTGACAGGAATTTTATGTTTTAATCCAAATTTGTTTTCCATCATACAGGTTAGGTCAAGTCATTTCTTATTTTACACATTACTGAACAGAGTGCAGAAGATAATTCTGTTCATACTTTTACAGAAAAAGGGCATCAACTAATGCCCAAAGTAAAAGTTACAAAGATGAAAGGCAACCTGCTGAAAATCAGAGCATTGGGAAAATATAAGAACAAGCAAAAAAATTAAAAAAGGAGTCACTATAAAAAGGATCTTAAATCAGCTTCATATTTTGGCCATTGACAGATGAAATAAGAGAGTTTCTAACGCAACGTATCTATACTTTGATAATCTTAATTTACAAGAACGTGTTAACATATTAAGTCCTATTTATTCATTACTCATTTAGCTATTTCCTTATTCCTATGCATTGAACATGTGCTAGAAAGCAGTCTGTTGGAACATGTGCAGGAAAGCAGTCTATCACACTTAATCCGGAAGTGAGCAGAGAGTTCATTCATTGTGTGAAAATGAAAATGTTAACCATTTATATTATCAAAAAAAATTTTAGCACTTCCAGGAGTGCTGTAACGGAACCTCCCGGAGGTGCCCTAAAACTACTGATTCTTATGTCATATATCTAAAACAATGATACAGTACAATTTTCTTTTCTAAAACCTAGCTTGAACATGGGCAACAAAAAACTAAACACAGAACAACTATTGAAAATAGCAAACAATGATTTCTGTAAAATCGTAGATGATTTGAATTCATACCGATGAATTAAGCAATTCCGGTTGTTTGAGCAACCTTTGATTGACTTCCAGTAGAAAGCCTTTTACACAGCATCAGCAAGCGACAACGAGACCGTAAGTTGCAAGAAATAAAGACCCTTAAAGGAAAAGACAAGTAAATACTGACCTTGCCAGGTAAGTAGCATTCCTGGTGCACACCTTGCACAGTACTGTATTCTCTTCAAAATGGTGCGCATTCTGCATTAAGATCAATCAGTAAAACCATATCACTGCAAAATATTATGCAATCCTTCTTAATTTTAATGAAAGATCAACTTCAAGTGCAAGCATTTTATTTTTCATTTATTAACTACAGAAGTACGTACAAACTACTAATGCAAGTGGATGCTCCCCTTCCCCCCCCCCCCCACCAAAAAAAAATCAATCAATCAATCCATCCATCCATCTATCTATCTAACTGGCTTTGACTTGAATTAAGCCACTAATATTTAGCCTGTACATAAGAGTGATTTCATGTCAGTAAAACAAGTCAGGAATCAGGAGAAGAGTGGCTAATGAAAAGTTTCATAGTTTCTTTAGATACTCCTATAGATCTAGCAATAAATTTAATAGTTGGAAACAAATATTTGGGCAACCAGTCCCAAACTTAGTGGGAATGAGCCTTAGCTTGTTTGTTGTTGCGGCAAAAAAACAGATATCTACTGTTCTGTATCTTTCTTGAGTAATGGAACAGAACCGTGTTAGATATTATTGACATGCAAGAATCAGAAGCTTGTTAGAGATTATTTAACCCATGAAAGTCCCAGAGAAAGAAATTGTAGTACTGTGCATACATCAAGTTTTTGAGTATAAAATGAACTGAAATTTGACCAATATACGCCTTAATGTTGCAACAACATTTTCTTAGCTCACAAACAACTACCAATTCTGCCTCTAATAGTTCCAAGTGATGCGGACAGTTAACTGAGAAACAAATCACACACTAAGCTAGAAAAACAAACTCTAAAGCCCAAACGATCTTCTAAGCCTCTATTGACTCCCCTAGCGAATTTCTTTTGCACAAAATCTCTAAATCCTGTCATTATTCATTCAAGATACAAGACATATTTGCTTATATAGTCAACGTTGATGGACAACCAATTTCAAACTCTGGAAAACCATTAGATTCACTTGCACACATGATGTTGAAGAATTCAAAACACACAACACTTAACCCCAGTTAAAATATATATGTTGGCACTCGACATATCAACCGGAAAAAGATCACCTTTTTTCGCTTTCCGGTAACTTTAATTCCGCTCCTATCAGACTTCCCTACATCAAAACTGACTTCCATCATTCCCCCTTCATCCTTCAGTGCCATATGATATGGAGCCAAACCGATTACACACAATCTTTAAAACAACGAAAAGTACAGCAGTAATTAGCAGCAAAAATAATTAACTCTCACAATCACACAACACATACAGGAACAGAAAACTTTAAATTAGAAACAAATGACATGGGACACAGCATTTTACAAAGACAAAAAAAATTAAAATACCCATTGGCGTGACGATGAACATATTGATCGTGTCCAGGCTTCATAAAATCTGAGATTTTGAAAAATAAAAGCACGTAAAATATCAAATTTTAAATTAAGTTCATCAAGAAAAGAAAAAGGTGAAACTTAAAAAATTTCAAGTATATTGCAGCAGGGGGAAAAAACCAAAACCTGCTAAACATATGATATTTCTACTGAACCTGGAACGAAGTAGGTTGTATAGTTGGATTCAATTGCGGAGAGGGGAGCGAGAGGTAAATCCTCTACATTGGGCACCAGAAGTCTCTTTAATTCTTCTTCATCTTCGTCGTCTTGCTCATTTTCAATCGCTGGATTTTGGTGTCTGTTTGAAGACGCAATAGTACAAGGGCGAACAATTTCTTCATCTGGGATTTCAAGATTTTTGTAGGAATTGTTGTCGTTTTGCTCTGTCATTGAACTTGAATTGCCTCCTCCGACCTTGCTTTTGGCTGAAAAAAACCTCCAGATACAACTCGTACCGTTCATTCCGGCGGGCACAAAAATCCTGGACCAGGCCCAAAGGGATCTCGTAAGTAGGATCGATTAATAATAGTCCATTTCGGTTAGGACTTACGATTAGGCCCACAATGCAGTCCTAAGCAAGTGTTTGGCAACTCCTTAGATTAAAATCCAGATTATAATTTACTATGTGTCACCATTTTATTAGTTGCTTTTTGTAAAAAGTAAAAAGTTACTGTTTAACTTTTACTTTTTGACTTTTTAAAAAAAAGTAAAACAAATAAAATGATACAGTGCGTCACATTATAATCCAGATTATAATCTAAGAGAGTTGCCAAAACCGGCGGACCTTACCTTTTGTGACTTACTCCTGAGATCATCTCTGATGAAATTGACTCGAATAGCGTTGCATTTGCATGGCTATACGAGTGTTTGGCAACCGTTTATAATGAACAATGAAAAATCATAAACTTTTTATTAGCTATTCCATGACATAATTTTACTAATTTTAATGGACTATTTTATTTTTAAAAAAGGTAAAAAATGACTGTTTAACTTTTAACCAACTGTGAATTTTTACTGTTCTGGACAAAAATGATTTAATGAGATGTTACGTTGCAGTTTATAAACTAACATTTACAAACCGTTGCCATGGGAAATTGTAATGAACAATGATGGGGAGAGAGACTAATTTTGAGAAAGAATCAGAAGCATTTGAAGAAGAGTGTAAAAATCAAAGACGATGAAAGAAGAAGGATGGCAAAAAATGGATGGAAGGGGTAGTCAGTACTAGTGCTTTTTCTATACTGCTCGGAGCTCCGGAGAAAAAAAATCCCTCTCTCTTGTTGATAACAATTTGCTTACTATTGAAACTAGAAATTGAGTAATTCTTTGGACATATGTATTTCTAACATGAATATGTAACATGTGGTTTAGTTGGCCATTATTATGGATTAATTGTCGATATGCAAGCGCGGAATTTGAAAGCCCACAAACAATCAATACAAGAAGAACCAACAAAACATATAACTTTTTGATGCCAGAAAAAATGTGCCTTCCTACAATAATTGCTAGAACTCTGCGAGTACAATCCAAAAAATCAATTAGAACAATTGAATATAGAAATACATCGTTGATGCTGCATCATACATGAACAACTCCATTCCTCTATCAACATAAGAGCTCACTTTTTCTTATAAATATTGCTCTTGCTCAAACCAGCTTATACCAAACACACAAATACAATTATTCTGCATGCATATCCCTTTAATTTAACCTCCATTTACCTAATTAACAAATCTGCAGTCTTTCCTAATCTCAGTTCCTCCAGTGATGCTGCTCATCTTGATCATGGACTTAACAAATGCTTGGTTGAATTCCTCTTGTGACCTTGCGAATTTGGAGACCAAAGTTTTTGTTCTTGAAGTTGTAAGTAAAGCTTGATCAGAGGAGAAAACGTTCTTTCCCTGGAGAAGTAGTTTGTAGTACACATTGTCAAATGTAGTTGCTGAGGAATCTAACTGGGATCCGGCATTCTTGACCTTGTTGTGGATGGGACAAATGTTCCTCAATCTGGCTGCAAATGATGAACTTATTGAGGGATCAATGTCCGTTGTGGTGTTGAAGTTGTGGATTCTGTTCTGGAATGATGAACAATGAGAGAAACCCAGCGTGTGCCCTCCTACATGCAATCAGTTATCAAGAATGATCAAGTGCCGGTTTGGAATGGCTTCTAATCTAGCTTTCTCATGAAGCACTTTTATAACAATACGTAGAAGCAGAGATTATTAAAGCTGTCCTAAATAACATTATTATTGTTATAGAGTTACCTGAAAGCGCCACTAACTCATGCATAGAAAGGCCTCTCTGGGAGAAGCCCTGTTGCAATTGAGATATGTTGAAGGTGGGTGCTGGAAGTTGTCTGGTTTCAATAGCCTTGGAAATTCTTCCATCTTTTCTCCCTTTTGGCACCTCCCAATTAGGACCTCCAGACTAATGAAGTGGAATTCATTAGGAATTTACTTGACAATGCATTGGGAAGGAAGATTTTCCGGGTACATCAAGTTAAAATCGAACACAGTTCAGAGTAAAACTTACAAGTAGGACAGCATCTCTGGCAGCAAGAGCCAATATATCAGCACAAGAAACCACTTCAGGGCACAAAGCCTCCACTTCCTTCTTAGCATTGTCAATGACATAAAATGCATGTAAGGAAATATTTGCAGGGCCATCTTTTTCAGATTTGTTTTTCCCCTTGCTTTTCAGCAGCAGTGAAGCATCACAACCCTTCAAGAAGTACATGCATCAAAATATATAAGATCGAATAGCATGACTTTATTAAGAGGGTTACATTAAAATAGTACAGAAAATTAACTGGAATAATAGAACAGTCAAAATTAATAAAAGTATACTCTGATGAAACAGTCATGGAAGTGCATCCTAAGCAGAGCAGCTGGAACGGTTTTGTCATTCATCATAGCTTTCTTTACGGCATGTCGTATTGTCACCTCGGCCTTGGGGCATGTTTGGTCATAGTAATCGACACTTAATGCATTCGAGTAACCTGATAATATCAGAGAGAAGATAGGACTGGCACTAGAGAAAGAAAAATGGCCGCCATAATTTAGAATGTTTTTATGTCTCGATCACTCCCTGTAAGAGTTAATGAGTATTTGTAGGAGAAGACTTCAAGTCCCAAAGGAACTTGTGGGGTTATGGGGTGTGTGTTTTTTGGTGCATGGATATGGTTGGTTAGCAGGTTTGGTGAGCTAGTACCACTAGAGTTCGTTGGAGTAGTTTTGAGAATATTCTACCTTTATGTATATGATGATGATAAAAGCAACCATCTGTTTAATTAGAGCCAGCAAGCCATTTTGCTTAAGCATGAAGTCATCAACTCATTACATTCCATTTTGGCTAAATAAGTACTTTTAATGTTAAACGGAATATGATTATTAGGTAATGGGAACTTTACCATCGATCTGAATAGTAGTTCATTTTATTGACTAATTACTGCATCTAAAAGTTTGAATTGCTTTCACTGTGGCTGAAATGGCTTGTCACGTCAGTAAAAGTAGTCCCACTCGAATGTCAAGCTACCTTTATACAACTTAATCACTTGGCAACAACTAACCTCCTGCCCCTTAAGCAATTGAGATTTGTAGCAGGATCTCTAACGTAGCGTAGCGAGCAGGAATGACGGTTACTTATATTAATCCCCTAACTAATCACAGTCATGTCTGTCATTTTAGGGTGGCTAATTAAGGGCTATCAATCACCGCAAGCCAACACAACTTTGATAAATGAAATGTACAATGTGTTTACACTTCACAGGTTGTACTCGAGCAGTGCTTAGACTAATGGATAAAAAGGAAGCTAAAACACCAGCAGCCGTTGGATCATCAGGACACGTGTCAACATCACCCTCTAGCAGATCTCCAAGTAGGCTAATATGAGTAGTCTCTTCGAGGGAAACCACGGTATGAACATTTCAATCCGACTCCTATTTCTCCGCTTAAAATTTAGCTTACCCACACCCCTCAATTATGCAAAGTCAGCTGACTTGACTGTCGGAAGACATTCACCGGCACTCATGTTGGCTAAATTGTCTAACAGTTTATCACCAGTGTACAAAGGTCAACATGAATCATGATTGATCACTTTGAATTATGTATTAAAATCTCATCTTAACACATTCCAGCTTCATGTGTAAATCAAGTTCATTTTGTAATCACCACATCTTAATTTTATAAAAAAAAAAAATGTTCTTCACATTTAACAATATTTTTATCTTCGCACAAATAATAGTGTACTAGAACCGAAAGGAGGTAATAATAATTAAAGAAAGAAAGATTCACAACTTTTTCTTTTAAATTTAGATTTGTGAATGTGATCAACCAATACTAGAAGTGGCTTGATTGACCAAACTAACTATAAACCAAAAGGGATCGGTTGATAGGACTGATTAATTGAAGTCAAACAATTTACTTATTCTAAATTCTCATGCCAATGGTCAATTCAGTAGAGTTTGCAAGTTGCACACTTCTTTTTGATCGATCAACTAATTAGTTGATTACCAATATAGCTTCAAGCACTTTGCACAGGTGTTATAATTAGATTGATATATATTAATTATTATAAAGACTTAAGTACTTTTGGTACAAGTTTCTAAGATTGTCACATAAGTAATTTGTATACGTATGTATAAGAGCACATCTAGTGTTGGGGGATTCCGCCAGACAAATTGTGTCAAGGGGTAAAATTTGATTTTGGGGGGAAAACTCAAAAGAATTTGCCCAATCTTTTTTACCTTTTCTGTTTTTCCTCTCATTCTTTTTCCTTTCCCCTTTACAGTTTCATTTTTCCCCTTTACAATAAAAATACCCTGTAAATTGTACCAAGCCAAATCAAACCATCCGAATTAATCTAAAAGTGCACAAAATGTATATTAGACTATAAGCTTTAGCATTTAGATGCTATGACAATTGATAGATGTATAATTTCTATTCATTAAATACTCCAAGTTGTGTTTAAGTGTTTTAATTTTTGGTTAAAAGTGCTTATTTATGTGTTAGTTTGTTAATTTTTAGGTTATAGTTCAAGAAGAAGTGCAGAGAATTGATTCGGGTCGAATTTGCATGATTTTGGATGGTCATGGATTAATGTTGCAAACATTCTGGAGTTTGGGGACCGAAAAGCAACAAAGAAAAAGATACAGGATCGAAAGGAAGATAAAAAAATCTCAGGCTTGAAGTTTGTTCATTGCGGACGCAATGTAAGAGCAATATCTGCCACAAATCAAGGTTAAGAGAGTTGAAAGTCGGTTGCAGGTGCAATGAAATAGTCATTGCAACCTACTGCGGCCTGGAAAAATTACACATTGCGGCTGCAATGAAAGGCTTCAATCGCCAGTCCCAGAAACGAAGTTCAAAGAGCAAGTCAGAGCATTGCGAGCTCAATGATACCTAATTGCAAGTGCAAAGAAGGAATTGGGAAATCATTCATTTGTTCATTACAGACGGATCCAATTACTTCATTGCCGCCTCAATGACCAATCGACATATAATTTGTATTTTCCTTTTTCATGTCAAAGTCTTAATTTGGTAGGTTTCTTTCACGATTTGTAAGCATTTTCTAGGGCTTCTAAGCCTCTTATAAATAGGGCTATACTAGTTCTCAGTCGAGGACACCGATACATACATTAAAATTACATTAGTTTCTTCAAGTAGTTCATAGAGGTTATTCGGGATTTTTGAGTTCAAGTTCGAAATTGAAGAAGATTGGTGCAATGTTCTTCGTTCTTATTCCTTTTCTCGATAAACCGGTTATGAATTCCAACTTTATTCTATTTTTCTCTATGAATTTGGTCTTTGTTATGTATAACTAATCATTTTTTTGGGACGAACGATGTAGCCCCATTGTGAACCCTAGTTGTTTGTTTGTTGATTCAACATCTAAAAGTTGATTTTTAGTTGATTCTTTATCATTACTTTGTATGACTTTTACTTATTTGGCACGCGAATTTGTGAATGTTTACTGGTTTGAGATAAACTCGAAAGAGGAATACATGAATTAGATTAGGCGATAAAGGACATTAATTTAGACAAGATAAAGGGATTTGCTTGTGGTTAATACGGTAACGTGAATTGAACTTCGAGGATATTTGCATGAGTTTCTTGTTATTAATGCACTTAAGAGGGTTGATAACGAGCTCACTTAGAGATAGGTGAGAGGGCCTAATTTAGTAGGATTGATTAGCTTTGAGAGGGGTAATTAATTAATTATGTGAAACTCGATCGTTAACTATGATTGATTTTTGTTGAATCAATGAATTGGTAGTTAGGGGAATCGATAGTGGTGAAGTTGTAAGTCCCAAGTTTGTAAAATTCTTAGAAAAACGTTCATAATCACCTTTGCCATTTTTAATTACTTATTCTATTAGTTTTTTTTTTATTTATTTATTTGCATTTAAAACAAACTCAAAATTTCGATTGTTTTAACTAGAGCATGAGTTGGGTATTTAATACTTGAATCTTTTCTGGTGACCCGAACTCATTGTCCACTATATTACTTGTTCGACCCGAACACTTGTGGATTGCGCACATATTATACACGAACAACAATCCACATGAACTACACATGACACTTGACATATTGATTATTTGATAACACCTATCTCAAATATTTCAATCACAATAGAAAGAACTTATATATATGAATAGTAAATATACTTATTTTTATGGTATTGATATTACAAGGTAAACGGAAACAAAAGATAGAAAACAGATTTCTGAAGCAGCAAATTCAGCTTGCTTCTTATTATTTTGTATTCTGTATATATTTCAATAGAGTTGAAAACAATGGCTAAATACATAGAGCCAACCAAATTTATCTGGTTGGCTGAATTTCAGTCTCGAAAACAAGGCTATAAAAGCCCAAAACATTGGCGGGCTGCTTTCAGTGAAACAGTAAGCACGCCGCGGCCTGTAAAAATAAACCACAAAAGCCCGAAACTAAAACTCTAAGGCCGATTTTGAATCTTAAAACTGTGTTGGGCTTGAAAATGTTTGACCAAAAGCCCAATTTGATGGGACTATGTCTAAGAAAGTTTTTGTTTCACCATCAGTTGTGGTGACCCTAAAGGACAAAGATTGGCCATTTAGGTATGCATTTGATTGCCAATTGGCTCCCCAATTCCTAGACATAGCCATCCAATTGGTTCTTGATCCCTTGATTTGCACTGATTGGATGGATCCAGCATTTCCCACGTTGCTTATCATAACAAGTTCGAAGTAGTCCCTACCATTGATCGTAAACCGTACCCCTCCGTGTTTCTTGCACGGAACCCTGCATCAAGCACACACCATCAGTCATCAAATATGTCTCATTTTAGTTCAGCAATCTAATTGCTATGATATGTTCAAGAAAAGATTCAAGACCTTTGGTAGAGTACGGGAACGATCCCGCCTCTATAGATGCCAATCTTTTCCCAAGCAGGTTGGGCCATATCGAAGTGTTGGCGGGGCGGGTTGCACCAGCCTCCATTGTCACTAGGAAGAGCATAGTTTGGAGGACA
Source organism: Nyctanthes arbor-tristis (assembly GCA_963692815.1). Classification (NCBI taxonomy): domain Eukaryota; kingdom Viridiplantae; phylum Streptophyta; class Magnoliopsida; order Lamiales; family Oleaceae; genus Nyctanthes; species Nyctanthes arbor-tristis. The sequence continues at coordinate 19,261 of CAVNYN010287282.1, forward strand.
AAAATTTGTGGCAGTAATGGTAATAGAAACTCCCTTCTTGCACCATTGAGGATCAGCCTTGTAATCACACATAATCTTGTAGCATTGCCCACATGCTGCCCCATCATTGAACAAAGCAGTGCTCAATGCTGCAGTTCTAGTCCCATAACCAGTTGAATACAAGTTCCCATATCCACAAGCACCACCTGTCACAAAACAGTGTTAAAAAAAAAAAAATTACTCGTTTTTCAATAGATCTAGCAAGAAAATAATACGGGCTTCCTCAAAATACGCATTGTCTCGTACCCATTGTCCCAGAAGCATCACTGCCTCCGTAGAACGTTGCGTGAGCTTGATTCCAACCAGAAGCCGTAAAAGCATTGGCGTTGATCATGAGGAAACAATAGACTCCGAGTATAGTTGGTAATAAAATGGCATTTTTGTTAGCCATTTTTCTTCAATGCCAATTGCAATTGCAAGAAGAGAAGAATGAGAAGAGAGATTAATGGGTTTATTATTGCAATCAATGGCTCTGCAAAGCCCCAAAATAAATTGTATCTTTATATAGGTACAAAAATTTCTTTAAGTGCAACCACCTCACATGTGTGAGAGCAACTAGGATATAATTAACAACATTATTTAATTGAATTATCTTTAAAAAGTCTGAAGAATTCTGAATCTCATTCAATTATTCCCATGTTCTTCTGTCCATTTCTTGAAGACCCACATGGATTTCCCAACAGAAGAGCCGTGAATGGATCAAATACCACATTCATTTATCACATTCTTTTAAGGGATTGATTGGTATTTTATGCATGGAATTATAGTGTATTCAAATCTTGAAATTATAGAATATTTGGCAAAAATAATTTTGATGCGACCTTACATAGTGCGTTTCTCTGACCTTACATGAGACAACCCCACTATTCTTTATTTGTTATGCACATGCCTTTATGATGTAAGGTAAGGGGTGTTATCCATTCGAAATGGGGAAAATTTTCATTGAAGGTGACTTGGCTTATGGATTTCTCTCATCTCAGTTATTCATTTTCGATTTATTTCATTTTGGTCATTCAACTTTCCTAATTTTGCTCGCCTGTAATTGCCACAAACCAACTACTAATCTGTACGTGACTGATAAAATTTGACATGAGAGTTGTTTGGCACCGAATAAGGAAAAATTCTAGCTTGTACATAAAAAGTGGTGTGTATGTGACTTATATTATTATCATATCATTGTTTTAAAAGTAATGTAGTGTGTGGGGAAAGAAAATATTGCTAAATATGTTTGTGTACATATAGCATTACTCTTAAATTAGTCCTTACAAAGCGGTCACTTTATTTGATTAAGCCAATTATTATTATTATTACGGATATAACGTGACGCACTTTGAGAACCGGGAATTAGATATAAGTTGTGTGATGAAATTGGAACAAATTGAATTCGAGAAGGGCTTCTTATATATATATATATATATATTCTATCTTTCTACCCCACCGCACCCACCCAATGCAGGTTTTGCATAATAATTCTTTGCCTTGTATACGGCACCGTCATGCAAAGCCCATGAGAGAGTCCATTACCCTAATTCCTGGGAATTAAGGAGGAAATTGAGATTAGGTTAAATTTTTAATATTAATTAATAAAGATATATCATTTATTTATTTTTTAACAATTATACAGAAATAGCCATATGTTATAGGTAACTAATAATTGCTACCTAAAAACAGGATTAGAATGTTGCTTTCTTGGGAAATGTTGTTGCTGTAACGAGATTAGTTATATGTGTAATGAGTATCAAACCAAGGATGTTTTGTTGACTAACCTAATGATCTAATGGTCTAATTTATGAGTTTTTAGTACTGAATTAGTGGTGGAGATAGGGGTGGCCACCCTGATCGCAACCACCCCTGGTTTTTGGAGAGAAAAACAAAAGAAAAGAAAACACTAATTTGGAATTGACAAGTTTTGATTACTCCTAGAACTATCTTACTATGCCACGGGTCCTGATTACGCGGTTGTTTTGTTGACTTTTGACTTCCAAACAGATGTTTTCTATTGAACGGAAATACAGGGCATGACTTTTGACTTTTGAGAAGTTGATTGTTATGTTGACTTTTGACTTTTAAATAGATGCATTTCTATTGAATAGAAATACAGGACATGATTAATCAGAGAGAGAAAAAAAAAACGAAATACAGGACATGAAACTTGAAGTATACGCGAGAAAAAGTAAAACCTAGACTTTACATGACTGAGAACAAATTACTACAAATAAAGACATTAAAAATTACTATTATCACAAGGTGTGCTGGTGAAAATGACCTTTGGGTAGAGGGAGGATGGCCAACTACCAAGTGAGAAAACATTAATATATAAAGCTAATTTGAAATATATTGAAATTTTATTTATTGTGGAGTTCACATGAAAAATGTGTAAATTAGTGGTATGGATTGCTCTGAGTTTGGGTTGATGATCCAAGATTGCAAATGCCTACTGAACGTCCGGTCTATTAAACGACTGGCAAATGTTGCAGCTCATGAATTAGTCAAAAAATTCTTTTGTATGCAAACCCATGTATTTGGAACGAAGTACCAATATGGCTAGTTGATGTAATCTTGACTAGTTCTGGAAATCAATAAGATTTGATTTTTCTGGGGACCAAAAAAAAAAGTGTAAATTTTAGTGTCAATACACTTATCTACCCAGATCATTTTGTTTATCCATTGTTAATAGTTTATTGCATTTCAACCACTGGCTCAATCAACAGGAAGATGCGAATGGTGCCCGTCATTATTTATTTCATTTCATACTTTACTTTATTTTCTCTACATCATCGAGAAACTCTTCGACGGTCACATCTCGTATGGACAACTTCAAAAGCAAGACACGAAGAACCTTATTATTACCAAACAATCTAGTCTAAGAAATCATTAGCTTCCCACAATCAAAATCTGCCATCCTGACCAAAATCCCAACGCTAAATTTAGATAAAAAGGATTTCCTCAGGAAACTCATCACCTTACCATTGCCCTCTTGTATTCTGCCAACTAAATAGGCCATGCTGATGAGACTAAAACTTCTCCACCTTCTCCGTCTTGCATAATTTTGCAGCCCTCTTTCTAATTTCACGTCTTCTCCACCATTTTCTTTCTCCTTACCAGATGGCTTTGCCAATAGAGCTTCTGCTAGGCATCTTGCAAGAACAATACTGTCTTCTAAAGCTGAACACCCACCTTGACCAATATCCGGTGTCATAGGATGAAGTGCGTCGCCAACTACAGAAACGTTGTTTTTGACAATAGGTCCGAGTAAAATATTCCACGGAGGTCTAAACTTTAGAGGAGCATAAGAAATGCAGTCTAGCTCGGTTCTCTCCACGACATCAGATACTTGTTTTGGAGCACCTTGAAGATGGGTGAGTACAAATTGTTTCCTTTGGAATGGAATTTGCTCTGTTTCATCATCTGCAGCAAATCAACAAGTGAAAACTACAGCACAAAATTTTGGCATTAACCAGCAGGGAACTTAAACGAAGCAAGAACTTACAATTGAAAACCGATGGAGTGAACGTGCAAAACCAATAGATGCTCTTGTCATCACAAGGAATAAAACCATAACGGACTCCTCCTCCGAAGTACGCATGAAATTTGGCCTCAAAGCCATGGCCATCGGGGTAGTTAACAAAGCCTCTAATGGCTGATCGTCCTACATTAACAGGGCTCTGAAGTCCCAGCCAGTTTGCCACGAGTGAATTGACTCCATCGCATCCAATCAAGACCTTAGGCAGAGCAAAATACAATTAGCCGGTAAAGAATGGACCAGAAGATCTACATATTGGCACAAATTTACCTTGGTTTTGACAACTGAACCATCTGCGAGGTGTACTAATTTGAGATTTCCTGATTCCTCAATGGAAACTATCTTAGAAGAATATCTGATAGTTCCTTTTGGTAGTTCTTTCTCTAATGTTTCTAATAAGTCTTTCCTTTTGACGCATCTGCTTTCCGAGCTGCCACTGCAGTGCGTTAAAACTTGCTATTAAACAATGTCTTTCCTCATTTCTGGGCCTACTGAATAGGTACGTTGCAAGAATGCCAAAAGCAACTCACAAGTTAACATCTGCTTCAGGGCAATTGGAGAGGCTTGAATCTGGAGAAAAAACTTCAAATCTGCAACCAGCAATCACTACGAACTCAGTACTATATCAAAGCCAGCAATCTATAAAAGCGATTAATTTGTTCATCTAGAAAAAGAGAATAAAAATTACGACTGATTTGCAGCCATACCCATGAATTTGTACTGATTTTGTTCTGAGATAGTCTCCAATCCCGAGCGCGTCAAGTGCTCTCCAAGCATTGGTCCACATAGTAAGAGCAAACCCCGTAATCCTTAAACAGTCCGATGATTCCAAGACCAGACTCCGGATTCCTAACCTACAACAATAATATATAAACACATATATATACAACTTCTTTCAGGCTCAAAACCACTTGAAACAGAAAGTAAAGCTTCTACTTCTTCTGTTGTAAAATAAATTATTTTGGTAACTTGTCATCTAGAATTTTTAGCCAAATATCCGGATTGCCGTGTACCTGTGAAGCCCCAGAGCCGTAGAGAGACCCGATATACCAGCACCCACTATCAAAATCTGCTCATCAGTCGCCATTTCTTTTTGGCTGCACGCTTCTTTAGCTTATGCAAAAGGCAGTTCAGGATTTTTTTTGGGGTTAGAGGCGTTTTATTTTGGAGTTCACCCGGACCGGGCCGGAGAAAAATGATTGATGGTGCAAACCCTTAACTCAGCCGCCAGGACATAAAAAAAATTTTATGTGTTTGGTTGGAAGTTAGAGTATAATTTAAATTATAATTTAGATATAATTTTATTAATTGATTTTTATAAAAACTAAATAATTATAATTTAATTTTTACTTTTTCACGTTTTAAAAAAAAATGAAACGTGTCATTTGATAAATTATAATTTAAATTAAAATGTGTCTAAATTACCCAACACTGTTTGATTTCAACAAAAGGCAAACTTGAATGGTCAAAAGGCAAAATTCCGTCACAGCATACGTTAGGGTACAAAAATTGACCATGACGCTTCCAATGATGTCACAGCATACAGGACAACAATCATGACCCATAATAAGACAAGAATCATTTTCCGTTAACAGTAACTTTTTTTTTGTTTTTTCCAGTGAGAAACATGTTACAGGCGTCCCAAAGATTTTTTGTTTTCGAATATTGTCCGGTCCCGGAAGCATTGCTCTCATTCCAAAGGACTCAATTCATCATCTGTAATAAGAATCTTCAGGCGGATCCACAAAAACAAAAATGGTGAAACGCCGTTCATTAATTATAGTGTATGTTTGATAACTATTTATAAACACCTCAAATTTATCAACCAAGTTAAATTTTAACTTTTAAACTCATGACAACACCACATTTAACAACATATTTGATTTGACTTAAATTCTTACATCATTTTAATCATTACCTTCACATGGCACAATAAAAAATTTGAAATTTAAATCTATTTATAAATTCACCAATTTATAAATGGTTACCAAACAAAGCCATAGAGCACGAAATATGCACTCGTGAATAATGTCACAATGCACAAGTTTTCAAGAGAGGGTATAAGAATTGGAGTTTAATAATAAGATAAAATAATGGTTCAGGTTCTAGACGGACAAATTAAAAGAATGTTTCCAGCTAGTGAAGTTAGTAACATCTGATTTTTAAGCAATCGAACGACTATAAGATGAAAGAGAAAAGGTTAAAAAAAAATAAAACCAAAAAGGCTCACTATGCACACACAACCAGGAATTTCCTAGTTGGTCTAGGACGGTTATTATACATAAAAATCCTACAGTTAAGTACTAAAAAATAACAAATCTGGAAAACCATAGGAATGGAGCACAATGTCCCTAGTGCACTAAAGCTAATAAGCTCCTCCAGCTGCAGCATTGATCGTCCCATTGTTTCTAGATCCACGAGGCCTGCTGCGGTTTCCCCTCCCACGGCCATGGCCTGTGGCAGAAGAAATACACCAGCTATGGTTAATTGGTCATACTTACCAGAGAAGCTAAGAACCATGTATGAAATTGAAAAAGTAGATAATCAAATAGTATTATTCAGAACAAATAGTCTTTCCCATCTTAAGTGGTTGTTTGATTCTCTTTATAATTTCAACTTATAATTTCACCTATCATGATTTGACAGTTGATTTGACTACTCAACAATCACCACACATTTTAAATTTCAATTAAATCTCCACCACTCATTTCTACACATTATAATTTCGCTTTATAAATTAAAATTATATATATGATCAAACAACCACTAAATTTCAAGCAAACATTAGTCTTTGATACCATCATATTTTTCTGTGCAAAGCAGCAACAGTTAGAGCATATCCAATGCATAGTCAAAGTCGAATGTCATGGCTCAAAGTTCAACATGAGAGAGATACACACAAAAAAATTAATGGGTCCCATATGTTTCTTATTTTCTTTTTCTTTTAATCACTTTAATATCTTTTACCTCACTTTTTCTTCACTTTTTCTTCATCGTGTGATGTGCAATGTCATATACCTACATTCTTCTTCACCATGTCAATTATTATTTTATTATTATTTTTGAATTTGTCTCTATCTCTCTCCTCTTTTTGAATTTCCCTCTATTTTTCTTCACTTCTCTCTCTTCCCAATCAATTTCTCTCCTTTTTTTCTCTCTCTCTCATGTTGAATTTTGAGCCATGACATTCGACCTTGACTAGGCATTGGAGTTGCTCTTAGAGCCAGACTGACAGTCTCACATTAAAGTCTGGTGCCCAGACAAAGATGCAACAGAACCAACAAGCGTGAGGAGAAAACAGATTTGTAGTAAGTCTATTATACTTTTAATATCCAAAACAAGTAGCAATCCTAATTCTAAGAAGAAACAGCATTTTCAAATATCTCCCATGCTAAGAAACTATTAATATTAAATGTGAAGAAATCAGGGGAAGAGTAACAGTAAGAATAGCAGAATAATCACAGATCAAGCCATGCAGACAGCAGGCATCAGATTAATATCACATTCACCTTGACACCTCATACTCAAGAATTTTGCAAAATCAAACATGAGATAATACCTTGCCCCTGAAATGGTGCTTCTTGATCATAACCTCCATCATCTTGCTGAGTATCCACCAGAGGACCATTGTATCCTCCCCTTCCATGGCCACGGAAGTTACGAACCCTGCCTCGTCCCCTCCACCTGCCATAACTGTTCTGGTTATAGCCATCATCCACGTTCTCAGGTGGTACAAAACCATTTCCTGAAATGAGGTAGAACTTCTATATCAAATATATGTGAGTTTACAGCCTTGCATTTCACAAATTGCGTTCCACAAGTACTTTTACCCCTTTTCATTTTTATTTATTTTTTTCGTTTTTCCTTTTTAATTTGGAGTTACTAATGTCCAACCTCAAAACCCCACAGACAAACAATTAGACGGTCTGAAAGCAAATTGCGCGCCACAGTAACGACTAACAATTCATCAAAATTCAAAGCTAAAGAGGGGAACAGATGGAATTCATGCCAGATGCACCTCTAAACCTCCCTCTCCCTCTACCACCACGGCCTCTTACACGAGCTGCAGATGATCCCCCTACATAATAAAGGCAGGTTAGACAAATGTTTTAAGGGATAATGGAGGGAAAAAAAAAAAAAAAAGATATGGTACCTTCATAATCAAACTCTGTGGACACCTTGACCTGGTCAGCAGGTAGAGGTGGCTGGTACCTGAAGCACGGCAAATTTGGAATTCGGAGCACATCAGCACAATGAAGCAATTTAAACTGTATTAGGTCAGAAAGTAGATGCTTTCAAGGGCAAAGACTTACCCAATGTTTTTCACATCCAACTCCTTTTTCGAGATAGTAATAGCAACCATTGAAACTTTCCTCGTAGTTTCAAGACTGTCGTAAGCAAAGATTATACTCATGTAACTTTGATTCAAAACCAAATATCTAAGTTTCTTTTGGCAATCAATTTAAGGTGCTCTCACGTTTGGAGACCTTCCTCTAGGGGTTCCCATGTGTCGATTATATCGATGGATTGAATTGCTGTAATTTGGTGAAGGCCAACAATTCTTCTCTGAATTGCAAAATGCACATTAGCTTAAAATCAGAATCAGAAGTTAAACAGAAAAAACCTAGACAACTCTGGAAGAAAAACCTTTATTAACTCCACAATTGTGACAGCTTTATTAATCGCTCTGCCCATTGCCTTGAATAAAATTTCATCTGAGTCTTTTTCCTGCAAGGAATTTGCACGAGTAGACTTAATAAATTAGGGAAATAAGACATTCAGAATAGTTGCGTCCATCCAATCCAGATAATGTAAGTTCCGTAGCTGATGAATTCCACAAATCTTTTCAATCTAGCTTTCTTTTTTCCCCCCTCAAAATGAATAGCATACTAACTAAGGAGCTCAAGATAAAATATCACTTGTAATTCATAGTCTTGCATTCATGTTGATGGAATTATAATTGTGCACTTATAACTGATTATGCATTTTGTACATGATTATGAAGGGTATCTGTAATTTATAATACTCAGACCTCCGTTGGTCCTATATTGTGTTGACCTGCAGATTTTGTGCTTACATGGTAAAAAGATGACGAAAACAATGATATGCTTACAAGGACGAGTAATATCATTTGCAGAGTTGGGATACTTTCAAATAAATTTCCTTTAGGATTTCTATAAAGAGAACAACTCACATCTAATTGAGCATATAATAAGAATTCCTTAGAACTGAACTCAATCATGCATTAGCATGCAAGTTCTAATAATAATTCATTAAAGAGAATAAAGATCTTGCTCAAAAATTAAACTGACTAAATGGTAATAATGTCGAAATCACTCCGGAAAATTTGTTTTAAAATTTCATTTGTCTTACTTATAGAAAGGAGGGATAATATCTAAAATCGAGCATCATGCAAAATAGACAAAATAATTGCACAAAACTCAAACTTCTCCCAAAGAAAAAAATAAGTCGTGAAGCATATCAAGCTACATCACAAACATATGACTACAGCATCTTTTACATACTGGTAAGCTTGCATGTCATTTGCAAATACCTGAAGCATACTCATGGCATAAGTGATGTAGCTTCTCATCCTGCCTTGGCTTGTAATTCGAATTTCATTTTCATCAATTGGTATTTCCCCCTTTGGCTTCTCCACCTTCTGGTAACGATCCATGCTCTTCGAAAAACGATGACAAAAAGCATCAATACAATATAACTGAACTCAATAGCAAATTCAAGGAAGGATAAAGAAAAGAAAACTAGTCCACTTAGTTAAGAGAAGGAAAAAGATAAACAGGCGAAGATGAAAAATACATATGCAGTGGATCCGGAATTTGATTTAATTTTAATTCCAATTTGGAGCACTAATAAGAACAATTAAGATATGCATCCATGTGCGGAGGCAGTTGCCCCCACTGGAGGATCATGGGCATTTTACCGTTAGACTTGGGGCAGCAGTTTCTAAATGCAACGATAAACCATAAACAACCTAAAAAATGTCCAGAAAATTCTGTTGCTGAAGGAAGATTGCCATTTAAGAAAACTAAAACAAAAGCCAGTGAGCTAGAAGAAGAGAATGGCGATGAGGCTGGACAGTCTTAGAAACTGATAGGTTCTTCCCAGGAACCAAAAATTACATAAATCGGAAAAAACTACCTCCCAAGTTCGGCAATGAAAAACATAAGAAGATGAATTACCTTGTAGGATTTACTGCAACACAATATGAAATTGGTGGCAAGAAGTGATGAGTAAGTGTCCCTCTTTCCGCCTCCTTCAGAGTTAAATTCTCGCACCTTTTTCGTAAACCCTAATTTGTTCCCCAGTTTGCACGCAATCCCAGAAACATGTTGTCTCCTCCCAAATTCTGGCAAAGTGCACAACTTTGTGATTCATTTGCATTTTGATCCTTAAAACTTTTCTTGAACTACCAAATCGTGAATTCTCACCCCCCACAATCTTACTCATTAAAATAATCTTACATGTAAATTTATAAGTTTTCTTTAGTTTCTAACCACAAATTCTTTTAAAAAATTATTTTTTTACAAAAACAATTTTCTAAAAATCATTTCCATATAAGCGCAATGCGGATGCGGCATTACTTTTGGCTCAAGACCCAATCGGTTTTGGCAGGAGCGTAGCCAGAAGACTGTAACAAAGGTAGCCAAAATTTGACAATTCCTAACAGAAATACTAAAAAAAAAATTAAATCACTTTAAAGGATAAAAAAATTAGATTTTTTCGAAAACGGGGATAGTCGGAGATAATCAGGGATCGGGGTGGCTACCCCTAGATCTACCCCCTTGGCATTGTGGTTCGCAATCATCATGGGAAGTGCATAGGCTGCTGCACTAAGACAATGAAGGGTGCTTTTCGTGCGACTGTAGCTGAAGCTTTAGGCCTTAGAGTTGCTGTCTTGTGGATGCAAGTCAAAAGTATAAGATGCTATCTATGTTGGATGCATTTTATGATGTCCTTTGGACACTATGTTATGGTGTCTAAAAGATTGCGTGCCAACACCAATGAGTGTGTTGGGTGATGGGCTCCGCAACACACCCAATGGTGCGTTGCCATACAGTCTTTTTGGTGTCCAAAGAATACTATAGAAAGACCGGTCTTTGTTGCGCCATTGTGATGATTATTGGGTTCAATTTGTTAAACGTACTTGTAGTATCACAACTCATGAGCTTGCCAAGGCCTCTTTTTGCTTTTGGTAATTTTGGTTCCTGGGATAAGGTTTCAGGGTTTCTTCTAGCCTCTCATGTATGATGTTAATTTGATTGATGAGCAATAAATTCCCTCTTTCAAAAAAAAAAAAAAAAATCATTTCCATTCGGGTTGGAACTTTGGACTGAAAATGATTTAATGTCAGACGTCTGACAGCGTTATGTCTCCAAACGCTTATGCTACATGTCATACCATATGATGTCGTATGCTAAATAGTGCGCATTTGACACGTCACATAAATGTTTGGTATCATAATACTAACAGACGTCTAGTATTAAATCATTACTCGGCTTTAGGCTGCATTCCTCACATTCTAATTTATTTCCACAACTTTTCCTAGACATATTTCTATCTTCAACTTTTCAAACTAATGCATCTTTTTTCTAACAATGTTTTTATTTAGAAACTTGATCAGTGCAGAAATAGTTGAATTATGAGTAGCAAATTGAGAAAACATACAATACTATGTTAAAGTGGATCAAATCGTTATAAATAGTATCAGAGATATAGCCTGATTGGAAATATAGCCAATGAAGATGTTAGGTCTGCTGAAGTGAGGTAACTATGATTGTTTCAATCTCACATCACTAGGGTAAAAAAAATAGAAATAAAAAAATAAAAAGAAAAGAGAGAGAAGGAGACCAACTAATGTGAGGCCTTTTGAGTGAGAACTCAAAAATAAAACCGTAAGTGCTAGACACAGACTTGAGGTGACCCGTAGAATGAGGGATGCATGGGGAATTTTGTTATGTGTTGGCTGCGACTTTTTCCAATTTAAGAAAACGGAGAATTTAGGAGTGGTCTTGTCAAAACTGATCGTCCGCCAGATGTATTATGGGATAATCTCGCCAGACACACATTCAGTGAGCGATAATTGGACAATCTACATGTGAGTTGTCTCACATATAAATTGTCCAATTATCACTTACTAAGTGTGTGTCTGACGGGATAATCTCGCCAGACGTCTGGCAGGTGATCAAAAATGCTAGTCTTGCAACTCCATGAAACTTCTGGCAACAACTTCTCTTCCTCATCTTGTTTCAAAAAAAAAAAACTTCTCTTCCTCATCTCCCTTTTATTTTATTTTTTAGGGGTGTTAGTTAAAAAAAGGTTAATAAGTACCATACAGAAAATAATAGTGGTAATAACTTTTTAGGAAAAAAAAGTATGATATTTCATTAAGATTTTGATTAACTATACTTTTTAACTTGAAACGGCAGAATCAATTTTTCCGTTCTTACAGAGATCACGTGATCTCACAATACACAGACCAGCTAGTAGTTACAAAATTGAGAACTCACATGTGGATTTTTACAGTTGCAGTCTCCATAGTGGTTTCCATAGAAAATTTACAATAGAATTCCATTTGTATATACCCTTGTCAAAATCCACAAAAGACAGAAGAAACTCTAATTTATATGAAATCTAAAATGTAATAAGGATCCCCAGCACCAACCCCTCCCCCCCGGGGGCGGGGGGATATTGTTTTCAAAGCTAGGATCCAGTAAACTGGGAATACGGATCCATGAGATCAGGTGACAACACACAGGTTTATTGATCAGTTAAACAGACAAATTACATGAACTTAAAAGATAAGAAAAGGAAGGATTATAAAAGTGGACAAAAACACAGCACACACATTATTAATTATTCATTCATAATGAAGGGACAGATTACAGAAACTTGAAGGGAAATAAAAATCGGGCCGGCGGACATAAAAATCTGATGATCTGATGGATTTACTAACTCACACTTTCACCATTATCTGTCCCTGAACAGAGACTGGCGTACGACGACGTCGAGGAGAGTGAGAGAGAGAACTTGGGGAGAGAGGAGGGAGAGGAAGTGAATGTGGTGTATGATAGTATTAAATTAAATTTAGGGATGTATTTGTCAAAGGGTAGTGGTAGTTATTAATTTATAGTTTTAATATGGGTGCATATATAACGTTGTGTCACAAATAATTTTTGTGGTGTGAATATATTTTGCCTACTTAGTATTTCCTTGAAAGAACATATATAAAATACCAACACACACATGACATAAGGCGAAGAAATAGAAGTTTATTCATTTGAAGTAATGTGGAATCTGCTCTCTGCCATTTTTGCTGAGTAGCGGATCAATGATTCCTTTCCATCCTTTGTAATCTATAGGTGAGCCCGGGTCCGTTAATGCAAATCCGTTCACGAAGAAAAAGGGGGTTCCATAAACGCCTCGGGAGCAACCATACTGTGGACAAATAAAAGGAAAGATGATCAAGGTTGGATAAAAGGAATTCTCAAGGTGAATACAATAAAATAAAATAACTGTCATCAAGAACCCAAACCTGTAAAACATTTTATGACAAGAAAATCAAACATATAAACACAAATCCCTGGAGAGGGTTTCCAATTTCCACAAAAGAATAAGTACCAGAATACATACACCCCACCCCCCCAACCCCAAAATAATAATAATAATAATAATAATAATAATAATAATAATAATAATAATAATGATAATAATAATAATAAAATAAATAAATAAATTCCTCTAGCTGAAACACACGGAGAGTCACAGAGTAAGCTCATTGGGTGATTGAGTCCTAGTTCTATCGTGGTAATAGTGATGTCAACTCATCAAGAGGATGTCAAACATAGTTAACAGAGGGCGACATGTATAATATTACCGTGAAGGCAGTTCTTGTTGCATGATCTGTTTTGGAGTCTGTGAAGCCAGATCTGATTGCAGAGTAATAAGAGGTTCCAACTGCTTCAGCTACAAACTTTACAACTTGATCACTGATATTTACTCTGGACATATTTATGGTTGCGTTGCCATAAAACTTTTCCTGTTCAAATATCTCCAGAATTCAGCTCCAAACCAACTATAACTTAATTATTGGGGGACATTAAAATAATGTGTAAGTGTTATAATGTACAGATATACTAAAAAGATGATCGGGTGCATCCATTAATGAAAGTTATTTCCAATGGACATAGTCATGTTTGCTAAGAAGTGTTATGCGTCACTTTCCAGTAGCATGTGGTGCCATTCTAAGAGGATGTGATCCTACAAAGTATTAATATTCAAGGGTTATATTAGCATCATGAAAGACTACTCAGGACAATTTACGACCCAACCCTTGAGAATTTATACCAAAAATTCTTCAGGAGAACAACTGAAAATAATAGCGAGAAAACTTAGCTAAAAGAAGTTTTGAATTCTTCATTGCACACTAGAACATGCTAAATGGTGTCTGTGCATTTAAGTAATTCTAAAAGCATTTCCCGAAACTTCCCAAACTTTGAAGTTTGATCTTTTCTTCTAAAATTTCAACTTTCTTCCATTTTTTAAAATTTTATTATCTGTGGACCAAGAGTTATGTAACTGGGATTCTTTACTTTCTCAAGTATTTCAAAAGAGTCACGGCTGTGGAAAGAGTCATGAATGCACCAAAAAAAAAAAAAGACTAGAATGCGAACTCAAAATGAAAAAACTGGCCATTCTGATACGTGCATAATGCCTGGTAAAGGCAAGCCATCAAATTAGGAAGATCCCAGGCTAATTCTTCATTGGGTAAGCAAATGTTGTTATTTTCCCTTTTTTTACTCAGTGGGTTGCATTGTCACCCCTTGTGTCTAGAGTGAGCAGGTCGTATTTGCTCTATAAAATGTAAGTGGTAGTTATATGAATGATTACAGCAACTTCCTTACTCCTCTCTTGATTCTTATATCCCTTTATTCTGTTATTCCTTTACGCATAAATTCAATGCACGTCACATTCATCGAATATGAGATGACAGGGAGATCAAACCAAAGCCATGAAAGGCAGAGAGAGATCATGCTTTCACCATAGAAGACAGGTAACTAACTAAATCAGCTAGCCAGGTACATAACTAAATCAGCTTGGCATTATAGAGCTAGAGTAAACAGCCTTACTACTCAATACATTCAGCTACCAGACTATACCTTCCTATTAGGACATCAATCTCACCTGATGCTGAAAGAATGAGTCCAATAAATCATAGGTGGCACAGGTATTTAACTTGTTGACTATGTGCAATGCACGGGAGCTAATGAATGCATTGTCATGGTAACTGCTATTTCAGAAAGAAAATTCATCAGCCATTCTCGTGGAAGCTGAACATGCACACCTAATAGATATGTTTTTGAAACCAACTCTAGGAAATGACAATCAACAAACAAGAGCTTATAACATTGGATAGAAGTGCATTTTCTTTCCATTCCTAAACAACTAGACTTAACTCTTTAGCCGTTACAATCATACTTCCAATGATCTGTATTTGAAGTGCTTGCAATGCAAAGACTGTAAGCTTGCTTGGATGGTGCAAGGTCCACAAGTTACAGATGCATTGACTCGCATTTGAAGGTAAAATAGACCGCTGACATCCAAAATAAGCCCTCTCTAAACAGCGTTCATCAATTATACATGCAGAAATAGGGCGACCTAAGACCCGTAATGCTTACTCTCAAATCTAAATAGTTCAGAGATTTTTAAATTTCACACAATAAATATCCAGAATATCATAGGAGATCCCAAGGTTCCAAGAATTATTGCAGTAACACAGGTTTAATTACAAACATACTCCCAAAAATCAGACCACTGTAATAAATATCCATAATCCATCAACTGCATATTAAACAAGAAAATATACATAACTACACAATCTTCCCGATTACATGAATCACAAAGAAACCAATTTACAAACTTACGGTAGAGGGAAGGTGTGGACCAAAAGCGTGATTCGAGAGCCATAGTGCTGGAGTGCTTGTTTAAGACCCAGCCAAGAATCCCTGCTGTCGGGGCAGACCGGGTCGAAGAATGCCTCGATGAATATCCAGTCAGCGTCGACCGCTCGGTTCTCGTACCAGAACCCATCTAGCTTTGGCGGGATGGAGACCTGAGCATCAATTAAAACAAAGAGAAACATAGGAAAACACATAAACACGAAAAACCTGAGACTGTTCTTGAAACCCATGTTTCAAATCTCGGATTCCGGATTTTGTAAATTTCTTCTTTGCTCTGGAAAGATGATAATTGAAGAATTTGGGAAAATCAGATCAGTGAGTCACTTCTCACTGGAAGTTAAGGAAGTTGACCACATGGCGGCACGACACGTGCCGTATTATTGTACACCCGTCAATCATTTGCAAGGCTTTGTGAAAATTATACTTTCCCGAGTAAACAAGAAATTTATTTCTGCAGTTCTTGTGATTTTTAACAGAATATGGGAAAAACATGGAGTGCAAGAGAAATATTCTGTATTGTTGCGGCTAAGTCAAGCCATCATAACAAAGGTGAAAATGATGCAGATGGAGACTTGAACGGCTCAAAATATTCGGGCCTACAATGATGAAATTAATATGACCAGTTTCCAATTTGGTGGACTTCTGTTACAATAAAATGAAGTAAAAATTTCTTATCCAGCAAAGCTTACCAGTCGAAGTAATAAAATTGAAAAATGGCTGTTTGATTCATATTATTGACATCTATATATATAAAATAAGAATAAGAAGGTCGAATAAAAAATTTTTCCCGCCTTTTCTGATTATCTCATTGATGATATCATTTTACTATTTTTAATATATGCCATTTTTACGATTTTGTTTTCCATTTTTTGGGGGAAAATTTTATTGTATTTGGATACTGGCATCTCTCTACTGAATTGTTAAAGCGGAGGCTCCTTCCATGAAGCTTCCTTCTCAGCCTTTCAATAATAATTGTGAATCCATGCATACTGAAATTATACTCCGTAATTGATATAAATGCTTAAATTTTATATTACTTACTTATATTCAATAAGTAAGTAATATTAAATTACAAAAAAAAATAAATTATACATTTCATGCCTAAATGTTGAGGTGCAACTTTTTTTGTTCCTTAGTCAATATCTGAATTTGTCGTCAAATATTCTCTAATTCAGATTTTATCTCCAAACTTCTTCAATTTCGTGAATTAGCTGAAGTGTTCTTTTTTTTTCCCTTCAATTCCGTGAATTAGCTGGAGGCTTTTAGCATCGATAATTGTTACATTATATTGCTTTTATTTTACAAATGACACTTTGTAATGATATCGTAGTCTAGTTGAAAATCATTAAGGGCAACACATTCATAGAAACAATGAACGGATATGGATGGAATGGATTAAATAAATAAATACCTTCAGATAAATCTTGGGATGATTGAGTAGTTTTAAGACTAAAATTGAAAAGATTAATCTACTTTTATAGACAAATGCACTAATGTTCTATAGAAACGGGATGAAATTACAATTTCACCCCCATGTTGTGCAATAAAAGAATATATATATAATAATATTATTTTACTCGCTATCTGTAGACATATTTGTATAATTATCAATACATGAGGCATTATTCAATTTGAAAAGAAGAGGAAATATAGAGATATGATATAATCATATATATTACATAAGACGAGTGATTTTATTTTGATGAATAAATAAAAGCGAAAAGAAATCTATTTGGATTAACTGCTCACCTGAAGCAATGTTAGTATCATCTTTTTAGTTCGTATTTCATATTTACATGTTGTTTTTTAAAATTTTATTAGAATTTGATCTATTCCTTATCTTCAAAACTTTTGAGACCTGAGTTTGTTGTGATAATTCGATGGGTTCATTGAATTTCTAGATGCATTGTATTGTTATTGTTTGTTGATCTATTCAATAGAATCATGTACTGTAATTTCAACATATATGATCACTTAATGGATAGATGACTGCTAGATGGCGGGTAGTAGTGAGCACGTATATCTTCATCCCAAATATAAGTTTACTCATATAGTTCACAATTTATGATATACATGACTTTTTACTCTCTCCGTCCCACAAAGATATTTCTCTTTCATTTTTCACATAAATTAAGAAAACATCATTTAATAACATATTGTTGTAGATTACTACACACCATAAATGACACATTAAATAACACATCATTTAACAATATATTTCATAATATACACTTTGATTTATTTAATATTTCACTTTAGTTGTTCTTTATTGTAGATTACTACGTACCATAAATAAGGGTGTATTAGAAAACTAAAATATTCACTTATTAAAGGAGAATAAAATATGGGACAAATAAAAAAAATGTTGAATATCTTTTTAGAGCAGAGGGAGTATTATTTTGCAACTAAATTGGATTAATACTTTGTGAATTTCTATCTATTAATGACACAATATGCTTTTTTCAATTGGCAAATGTTAAGAGCAATAAACCAGCATAAAAAATATGCTGATAAAGAACATGGATTAGGTAACGGATGTCATTGATTTTGATGTGATCTCGATCCGCCTAAAATTTTAAACTGAGCTAAAGCAAGTTAAATTTAATATAAATTTTGAATAGATGGCCAAATGACGTATTATATATTTTGATGTGTTACCTACCAATTAATGAATACTGATTATATATTTTGAAAGTCATCATTAATTTATGAATATTGATTGGGCACTTCTCCCTCCATCTTTTTTTTTTTAATTTTACAAACACACACACATTAAATTTTAAAAGTAGCATACAAGACGCCTTACTAAATTAGAACTAAATCAAAGTAATAAACTCATGTTATAGCACAAAATATATTTTTTGAAACTTGACTAAGTATGTTAACGTCTTATTATTTAAGTGCCATTTTGATATTGTTGGAATTTTTTATAACTGTTGTTTTTTCATACAATGCACGGGTGAGATATCTTGTTATTTATAATAAGAAATTATAATGATATGAAATAAGTGGTGTTGATTTAATAGAAATTTGAAACTTGCGGTTATAAATGAACAGTTATCAATTCAGTGGTAGGTGAAATTATAAAGAGAATTGATAAAGAGAAACAAACAAGCTAAGGTTGGGATGGAGTTGTCAGGTTAAAATTGAAAAATAATAAAAAATAAATAAAAATTAATGTGAAATTTTTGAAAAGGAATATATGAAAAATACAATGAATGAAACTACAGACAAAGCAGAGTGTGCGATATATATGGGCTAATTTGAGCAGTTTAACCTTAATTTTTTATGTTATTGTACAATTTAATCTTAACATTCCAAACTTATCAATTTCAACCTCAAATATCACTTTTTTTTATGCCATTTAACATTTTTTACTTAAAATTATAATAATACCCATAAATTCTCATTAACTTAAACAAAGAAATAAATAAAAATAAATAAATTATACTCAGAAGTTTTACATTTTAATCATCATGTCTAAAACACAATCAAATCTTATCCTATGTAATAATAATGGTAAAAAAACACGCAATTCCCCCAAACTCGAGGGGGCCTGCTTGAATAGCGAAGTCATAAAGCTTTTTTTTTTTTTTTAATCCACGACCTTGCAAGTAGGTTGAACCATAAGTGTCTACCTTGATCCGCCTATAACCATTGTTTAATTAAAAGTAATAAAATAAAACATAAAAGAGAAAATTCTAAAAAAATGAAAAATCTAATAAATAGATTGAGAGTTTAATCCAGCCCATACTACTTTAGATTGATCTAATTAATCCACCCACTGTTGTGTCATTCATAAATTTTCATTGGTTGATTTTTATTTCTAATATAAGTAAGGTATTCTTTTTGATTTTTTAATTTATTTCTTATTTACTAATTTTTTAGTTCAATTAAAATATATTAGAGTATTCCAACCAAATATATATATATATAAAGATATTAGAATATTATAATCTTTCTAAGTTTAAAAGATTAGATTACACTGAAAAGATGATATTTGAGGTTAGAAATGCCAAGTTTAAAAGGGTAGAGTTAGATTAAACAATAAGTCGAAATGCCATGATATACAGTGCCCAATAGCTGATATTTTTTACCACATTTTATTTTATTTTTTTTGTGAGAACAACGATAAGCAATATATTTTAGCGGTAATGTTCAAGCACTTTCTGGAGGTGCTGTTACAGCACTTCCTACCCCATAAGGTATGCATTAATGCACGCTATATGGATTTGAAATACACATGGCGTGCATCAATACATGCTACGTGGGGTAAGAGGTGCTATAACAACACTTTCGAGAGGTGTTTGAAGATTTCCATATATTTTAGAAATACTATATCAACGAAAAAAATGTTTTTTTAACTAGTTCACATGATTTAAAAATTGATTATCCCTAATTGTGAGTAGTATTTACCAATATTATTTCAAATAATTTTCATGAAATGAAATAAACTGCCACTGACTTACCCTAATTGTACGAGAAATTTTCAAATGCTCACATTGTGTAATCTTTAGAACACAGTGCCGTTAATATAATGTCAAGTGTTTAAAATTGCAACATCTCTTTCATTAATGGGACATTACTACTTAGTGTAAAGGTGTTTAAAATTTAAAATACTGTTACAGATAATAAATGGTAGTGGGTATTGTAAAAGAATTTTAAGTAGATACTTGAGTGTGTATATGATATTTTTATCTGCCATCAAATGTTGGAATAAATTTTTAGTACTCGGATGATCAAATGTGTTTTTATATTTTTAGCATATAAATGGAAACGAGTATAAAAACTGACACAGAAATTTCCAATTAATAATTAATTAGTCAATTATTACATGACCTAATTATGTCCACTAATCAATATTTCAATTTTCAAACAAAACAAATTGACATGTTCAACCACATAGTCGGTGGTGTCTAATTGACTATGTGGCAAGATCTCATTGTGTGTCTAATGAGATTTTATTATAAAATCAATTGGATACTATAAAAAAATATCTAATAGACTCTGTAGAAAAAACGTACATTGAACTCCGTTGTCATGTATACGAAGGACGGAAAAAGATACTTGTCTCCACTCCCAAAATCAAAAGACAAATCAGACCAAACACATTTCAGCAATCCAAGCCGTCCACGACACCAATTGGTAGACACAAAGTCCCCATCAAAATCGTAGTTTGTCTGGTTGGTTTGGTGATTTGAACACGGCAGCTTAAATTTAATCCACACACGCGGCATGAGATAACAATAGGAATTCGACGAGGAGGATGTAATCCAATTGAACCCTAGTTCTCGTTGTACATGTGCTAACCTCTGATTTCACATCTGATGCCCTGCCTTGCCCTGCACGATTTTTCACAAATTTATAATCAACTTCTTTCAATGTACGGAACTTACTTTCTTGTTTAATTATGATAAGACGCGGTTTTGGTTTTGTATTACTCAGATATAATAATAAGTTGTAGAAATATTTAAGTAACAAATATCTGATATTTTAGACAAAATTTTCTATTTATTAAAATTTATTTCAACAAATTTAGAGGGTTTGTCCTAGTGTAATAATAAGTACTATCTTTGTCTCACAAAGATGGTCTAATAGGTATTTTTATATATATTAAGGATTAGTAAATAATGTAGTTAGAATATTTAATTTTATCTTATTTTTCTAAATATGTTCTTTGTGTCATTAATTGTTTAAAATAATTTCAATACATATGTAGTTGAATAACAATAATTAATAAAGGACACATGTAAAAATGAAATATTAAATACATATTTAATATAGTAAATGAACTATCTTTTTAAGACTGACAAAAATGATAAAGTATACCTTACTATCCTTCTTTCCCCCAAAGTACCTTACCAGCCTCAACTCATTTGAACTAGCAAAAGATTTTTTTCCCCTATACATAAAGGATTACAAAGGAAAGGAGTTGAACCCTTGATTAAGAGTTTAAGAATCTAAATAAGATGCCATCAGACTATAAGGTCTTAGCAAAAGAAATAATTTATTAAAAACAACATATATATATATATATATGTAATAATAAAAATAATAGAGCGGAGTACTTGATGACACGTGTAAATTTAATCGTCTCCATTACTGCCAAACAAATCATAAAGAGTGTCTTATCAATCCCTGCATTTCTCTTTCATGTCATTCCGCCGAATCCATTAACCCTACATTATCTTGTTACGGATGCGTTTGGCAATTATGTTAGAAATGAGTGAGAAATAATAACTTTCATCAAAAGCTCAAGCCGAAATTTCAAGATGCATACTAAAACGGGCTCAAATCTTACAAGACATGTCAAAATTACTACTTTGGACAATAATATTAAACGTTTGATTAAAAAAAATGTACAGCTAGCTCAAAAGTGGGAGTAGCCAGACAAACAAAACTTAAATTGATATTGACAGTCAACATACAGGTGGCAGTATATAAGGAAGGGTGCAGCATCAAGTATGTTGCACATGAGCCGTAGTTGATTAAAGCAAAGGTGGGAAAAAGGTATGAATGCTACGTGTTGTATAATTTGTTGGGTGCAGATGCATGGGATCATATGTCATGAAGAAATATAAAGCAGTCGACAAACTGTACAAATTTTGCTGCAGTAGTACTTAAGGGGTGTACAGAAAGGGTGGGGAAAGTAGAGGGAGAGAAGTACTGGGAGGAATAACATAATAGATTAGTGAGAGAAAAGAGGAATGAAGGAGGAAGATGGGAGAGAATTAGAATTCAACAGCCACAAGATAGATGATTTCAAGAACTTTTATGGTGAATCTGATGAGGTAGCATCTGGCTCCATATTGTTGTCGCTTTTGGGCTCCAAAGACCGTGAATTTCTGCTTTCTCCCACTGATACTCAGGTCTCTTTTTCTCTCTCTCTTTCTTTTGCCTTTACATATTACACAGGCACACAGAAAGTTGCAGAAGTTTGAGTGAATGATACTATGATGGTATAGTAAATAGTTTCAAGATTTTGTAACTGGGCTCTGCTTGTAAGTGATTATTATGAGCAAACATGTTTTATTTTGAGTATTTATTATGGAGGTTATCGGAAAAAAAAAAAAAAACCCATTTTTCTGATTCTTTCTTCTGGCCGATTGACTGATAGCTGGTGGAAATATATAGGTGTAACGAATCCAATTTAGTACTAGAATCATTGATAAAATAGATTTATAAATTAACAGTCTTGCTCATGTTATTATTGTTGTTAATTAATGATTTTCTGGGGATGGAATTGAGGTCAGGTCAATCATTTCCCACACCACACACCCAACCTTGATTAGCCTTGTGTAGAAGCCTGAATGAGAATGAGCAAGAGGATGTACATTTATTTCAAATTTTTGTCTTTTACAAGTGCAGGCCGTGTATATTCATCTGCTATCAAAATAATATAAAACATACATGTACAATTCTAATAAGCCTATGGATGTCACGAAAACTAGCTGGCTCATGAGGTAGCTTGCAGCTTGCTTACTGTTCTTCCTTTTTTCACCATTACTTGGCAGCTAACTCAATGAGTCAAATAGCTTCTGAGCCAAATTGACATGGCTAGATAAAATTAAATGATGGCAGCTAGGATTGGATCTTGGCGGGCATGCTGTGTGCAACCACTGATAACAAACAATAATTATGATTATATTTTAACTCTTAAGAACAACGAGGACATTTTTTCGAGCAAGTTTTCAGTGTACCGGCTACCACATAGTTCTGTTCATTTATTTTTCTGTGGCCCGTGGGGGTCTGGTCAATGCATTATGCATCTCAAATTTTTGTGGGGGCCGGGGTAATCCTCTACATGAAGGACGGGTGTCTGGACTCATAGTCTCATAATCACAAGAGATACAGATTTGCGCGTAATTTTTAAAGAGAAATGTTTTCCTTTATGTAACGTCTCAGCCTTGTCACATTCTTATTTTTGTTTTGAAATAAAAATTGGTCAAGTCATTTTGATTCACATATTTCGTGAGTCCACAATTTGTAACCACTTTGGCATTGCTCATTTTTCTTTCATTTCATTTCTATTTTTAAAATAAATAAATAAACTGTATACCTACTTTTACCTCTGTACATTTTATACCAGACCTTGACCTTAATGAAACACCCCAGTATCCTACCTTGCACATAACTTGAAAACTACCCATGAATTTCACCATTACTGCACATGAAATTTGGTTAGTTGAGTGTATGTAGCAATTTCCTTGAAATACTGTTAGGTTCTATTGCAAATTTTTTGACATACAAATGATGGTGGCATGTCTTGTTTTTGTTTTTATATCATATTCATTTCCTTCAGAGTTTGTCTCTTTTCTTAGTCATTATGTGGGCTTAATAGTAACTCATAAGCTATGCTTACGTGTATATGGCGTCCCATAAATGATGAAATTATACATGCTGACACGGTAAGTTTTGACAAATTTCCTTGTTTTACATGAAAGGAGGAAGCCATAAAGAAGCTCAAGATTTTCATAAGCTGAAATTTGGTTGCAGTTAAGCAGGCTGGATAATTTTTTACCCATCTTGATCTAACTCTCATGCCCTTCAAAAACCAATTTGAATGGTGCAGCACTAGCATTTCTTAACATATTGCCTAGTAATGACTTATCTGAGGAAGAATGATTCATATGTCCGCTTCCTGAGTCCAGACTTGATTTGGTTTATTTGTTCTTGTTGCTCTAAGTCTTTAATTAGTGCAATTCACTTGCACGTTATCCTGTCCATTAGAACAGCGCATGCGTTCAGTGAATCAACATTTACAGATCCCTTTGTGCATATATTAGCAAAAAGATTGGATGTCTTTGTCTCCCCCAGGAATCAGGATATTCTTTTGTCTATAGCCATAAATATTTCTCCCATGGCACTAGTTTCAGTTGATTGTACTTAGCCAATGATGCCAATTAATGACTCTGTCTTGCAGCATCAGCCTTTTGAGGCTATAGATTTCTTGTTCTGAAATGGCTGAATCACTGTGTTTGAGGCAGGTGAAAATTTCTGACCTTGAAGACAAAGTTATTGGCATATTGTTTTCTGCCAACTGGTATTCTCCCTGTCAAGAGTTCACCCGAGTGTTGGCCAATGCTTACGAGCAACTTAAACACAGTTATCCTGGCTTTGAGGTAGTGTTTGTGTCATCTGATGAAGATCTGGATGCCTTCAATAATTTTCGCGCTTGTATGCCTTGGCTTGCAATCCCATTCTCCGATTTGGAAACCAAGAGATCCTTGAATAGAAGTTTTGACGTTGAAGCGATACCCAGTCTAATTATTTTACAACCAGACAAGAAAGCCGATACTGCAATTCGAGATGGTGTTGACCTTATCTATCGCTACGGGATACATGCATATCCATTTAACGAAGAAAGGTTAGAAGAGTTGCTAGAGAAAGAGACAGAGAGACACAAAAATCAGACCCTCAAGGATCTACTAACCAACCATGAAAGAGACTCTCTCTTGGGCCACTCCACTCGGCAAGTAAGCCCATTCTTCTGTAATCCACAAAATATTAGGGTTCATATTGTTTAATGTTTATAGTTTAGAAATTATTCTTCTTTTGTCACTTTGGGTCATAGCAAAAGCAGAATTTTTGGTTGTGCAGTTATAATATTTGAGCACCATCTTTCAGCTACTTCGAGGCGCTGCCTTTATGTTGTGCCTTGCTCTTGGAAGTTAATTTCTTTTGCGTGTTTTGACGGAGTATTTAGATCCTTTGCTTCTTTTTCTTTGTTTAGTAATTAAGCTCCAGTCTGATTGGACTTGTTCTTCGGACCACATGACATGAGAGAATCTACCCCTGCGTTCTCTTTCAGGTGCCGATCACTTCTTTAGCAGGGAAGACAGTAGGACTCTTTTACTCGGCTCAATGGTGCCTTCCCGGGGTTAAATTTACGCCAAAGCTGATTTCCATTTATCAAAAGATTAAACAAGAACAGGCTGATAAGGGCGGTGAGGACTTTGAAATTGTGTTCGTGTCAAGTGACTATGATGATGCAACATTCAATTCCTATTTTCAGACAATGCCATGGCTGGCACTGCCTCTTGGTGATCCAGCCATAAAGAATCTTGTCAAACATTTTGACATCAGAGGAATTCCCAGCTTGGTAATTTTGGGTCCTGATGGAAAAACTGTCGCCAAGCATGGAAGGAGTCTCATAAACCTGTACCAAGAAAATGCATACCCATTCACAGAAGCCAGAATACAATGGCTGGAGAGGCAGGCAGATGAAGAGGCTCGGAACCTCCCAAAATATGCATATCATGCTGGGCATCGTCATGAACTTGCATTGGTGTCCCAAGGCAATGGAGGAGGGCCATTCATATGTTGCGACTGCGATGAGCAAGGGTCCGGTTGGGCTTACCAGTGCATTGAATGTGGCTATGAGGTACACCCCAAGTGTGTCAAAGCGCGGTTGTGGCAAGTTGAGAGATAATCAAATTTGGTGCTTCTGCCTATGTTACCTTTATTATCTATTCAATAAATGCTGTTAGCTTTTTTATTGTGATGTTGGTCAATTTCTAACGTAATTCATCATGGTATCAGTAAGCTGAAAACATGCTGAGACTGAGAGTGTTGTTTGAGGATTTATATTAAATTTAAGTCTTCATGAATGAAGTGTTGTTTGAGTTTGGTTTAATGGTCCTTGAACCATATTTAACATTCGGACTTTTGTTTCATTTTAATTAATGATTTAAACACGAAAACTATTTATTTCAGTAGTCAAATTTGAGATTGACGAGGTCAACATGGTCCTACCATGTTCTGACTTCTGAGTGAAGACAAAAAAATTTTGTTTTAGTAGGGATGGGTACGAATTAAGATGCTCACCCTGTGGATACATATGACTGAAATGTGTATAAAACACGGTTTGCCTTTGACACGCTAGCAAACGTATGGTTATGTAAATATACAAAACCAAACAACAAAGCAAAGCACCTTCAAAACAGAATTCAAAACCCTCCCAAAAGCACAAATCCAGCCTGCGTTTACGCTCTAGTCATCCGCATACCTTCCTTTGTTCCATCTCCGCAAACTAACATTCCTCTGCTCTCTCTTTCTCACAGACCTCTAAATGGGATTGTGTTTCTCAAAATTTAGAGAGATCCCAATTTCCTCAGACTCTCCACCTCGTCCCCCACCACCACCACATGCACAAACTCGACCGCAGCCTCAGCTGCCGCCACCACAGCCACGGCCTCGGCCACGGCCACGGCCACAGCCACAGCCACAGCCAGAACCAGTTCCTCCTACAAAACCCGTGCTGCGAATCAGCAGCAGTTCTGCACCACCTTCATCATCGAACATTAGCCCTATTTTAGGCAAGCCTTATGTTGACATAAGCACACTCTATGATCTTGATAAAGAACTGGGAAGAGGGCAGTTTGGTATCACCTATCTCTGCACCGAGAAGGCAACTGGCTATAAATATGCATGCAAATCCATCTCCAGAAGAAAACTTGTGTCTGATAAAAATGTTCAGGATGTTAGGAGAGAGATTGTGATTCTGCAGCATTTGACTGGACAGCCCAATATAGTTGAGTTCAAGGGTGCCTATGAGGACAGGAAAAATCTGCATTTAGTCATGGAATTGTGCTCTGGAGGTGAACTCTTTGACAGAATTCCGATCTGGTAATTATTCTGAGAAAGAGGCTGCAAAAATTGGAAGGCAAATTGTGAATGTAGTTCATGTTTGTCATTTCATGGGGGTGATGCATAGGGACCTCAAGCCTGAGAATTTCCTGCTCGTCAGTCGTGACGAGGATTCTCCGTTGAAGGCCATCGATTTCGGGCTCTCAGTATTCATTGAGCCAGGTCTGTCTTAATTACTTCGTTATGAAATGTGTTGTTTGCTGCAACAGAACAAGTATTCATTGAAAGTGACACTAATGAACTCAACCAATTAGATGGACATTTTGTACCTTGTACGCGGTATTGATAATTATCTGGTTTAATATTTTCTGCAATTTTGTGGCTAGAGATTGAAAATTGGTACCCTTTGAATCATACATCATTCACAATATTGGAAAAACTGAAACAAAGGGATGAACTTTTTTCGCACGGATGTGACTAGTTTGCAAATGGACACTAGTTTTTGTTCAACTTATCAGAAAATATGTGGGTGGATGTCACTTCAGGTCAAGAAGACCAGGTCAATTGAAAGTAACAGGTCAAGCACGTCAATAAAATTTTATTTTTTATTTATTTTTTATCTTTACTTTGCATCCTAAAATCTGAGGGGATACAAACAGAGACAGAATGGTGAAAAATAGTTGCTACTTTCTGTCATATATCTTTGTAACTGAAATAGTCAAGTCCAGAAAAAACATTTAAGGCAAAGCAGGGTCAGGAACGACGTTTCTGGTGTTGAGATTAACAATTTCCCTGTAAAACTCATTAATCTTCCTTCATATTTAAACAAAGTGAATGATAATACATCGCAAAACAATAATGTTATGGAAATATGCTGCAATATGATCTTTGCAACTCTTTATGGAAACTAAAGTAACCTAAAAGATCAACCAATCCATTTCTTGGAGCTCAAAGTTTTTTTCCATAAATATCTGCAGGGAAACGTTACAAAGACATCGTTGGAACTGAGTGTTATGTGGCGCCTGAAGTACTGGGGCGAAACTATGGGAAGGAGGCAGATGTATGGAGCGCCGGAGTCATACTGTATATACTTTTATGTGGCTTTCCTCCATTCTGGGCTGGTAAAGTTCATCACGAAATAATCTTGAACCCTAGAATCTTGTTTTTCGGTATAATGATGCACCACCTGGTATATAATGTGCTTCAGAGACAAAGAAAGGAATATTTGAAGCAATTTTAGATGGCTATGTAGATTTTCAGAGTTCACCCTGGCCTTCTATATCGACCAGTGCAAAGGATCTTATCCGGAAAATGTTGATAATTGATCCTCAAAAGAGGATTACTGCAGCCGACGCCCTTGGTATGCTGAACAATACTGCCATTACATTTTTCTGATTATCAGATCACTCTTGTTAGTACTCACCTTTATTTGTCAAATAACTAGAGCACGCGTGGCTGAAGGAAGACGGTGAAGCATCAGATACGCCTATTCATAGTGCAGTACTAATCAGAATGAAACAGTTCAGAGCAATGAACAAGTTGAAGAAACTTGCATTGAAGGTATAAAGATTTTGTCTTCTATCATCTTCAATTCAGACAATGTAGCCTTTGAAAGAACCTATACAACTCTGAAACATCTAATTCGGATGGGCTTTAAGGTTATTGCAGAAAACCTCTCAGAGGAAGACATCAAGGGATTGAAACAAATGTTCAACAACATGGACACTGATGGAAGCGGTACAATTACCTTGGAAGAACTCAAAACGGGCTTGTCTAAGCTAGGCTCAAAGCTTACTGAAGCAGAGATACAACAGCTAATGGAAGCCGTAAGAGAAATATAACACTCATGACAATATTCTTAAACATCATAGCAATGAGCGATGTTACACAATGTTATTCCTATTTCCAGGCCGATGTCGACAGGAATGGAGCTATAGATTACATTGAATTCATTACTGCAACTATGCATCGACATAGACTCGAAAAAGAAGAGAATCTACGCAAGGCTTTTGTGTACTTTGACAAAGATGGTAGTGGGTAAGTATTTGTATAACTCTCAGATAATAATACCTTTTATAACAGCAATCTGTGAGATAATAATCCTTTGTTTCCTATTCAACAGATTTATTACCAGAGATGAGCTTCGACATGCTATGCAACAATATGGAATGGGAGATGAAGCCACAATCGACGAGGTTCTTGACGATGTAGATATTGATAAAGTAAGTTATTCTTCAAATGTTGATACTGTTTTAGAATGATTCCGGCATTATTGATGATGATGATTAAATCCATGTTCATTCATCGAACAGGATGGGCGAATCAATTACGAAGAGTTCGTAGCTATGATGAGAAAGGGAACTGTGGACAACAAAGATGAGACGACATTGAGGATGTTGGCGCTATGATAAGAAAGAATGGTTTTGTGTGACAAAAATGTAGGACAAAAGTCCCTCTTCTTGATGTACATCATCGTCCATTGCTTATAGCTAAACAATACTTTGAGGAATTTGGACAGGAATTTCACAAGAATTTATTGGTTTTCAAATAAAAACTTTTGTTTTTGTTTCTAATTACCGGATTCAGTTAAGTTTCTCCAACAGTGGATGAAAAAAAAAAAATAATAATAATAATAATATGCTGCAAAATTAATCAAGAAGGAAGACAATATATAAAGAAAAGCCTGATTTAAGTAAACTGTTCATAAACTGGGGAAATAAAGAGAAATTCTTACAGATGATTGTGAGGGAGAAAACTACTTATTTAACTACTAACCACCAAAAAAAAAAAAAAAAAGGCGTGCAGATTCTCAAGCAAACGGCAGCAGATTGCTCTGTTTACTTTTTCGACATGTCAATTACAAACCTGTATCTGACATCAGATTTAGCAAGCCGCTCCATTGCAGTGTTGATGTAATCCATGGATATGATCTCAACCTCCGGCATTATATTGTGTTTGGCTGCGAAATCAATCATCTCCTGCGATTGTTTCAGTCCTCCGATCATGCTACCCCCTACCATCTTTCGCCTGGTAATCATGTGGGGGAAAATTGGGAGCTCCAGTGGCTTGTCCGGGGCACCAACACAGATGAGCTTTCCATCAACCTTCAACAACTTGATCAATGGCAGAATTGGATGAACTGCAGCCACACAATCCAATATCCCGTCAAATGTTGCATCATGTGCTGCCATTTCATCTTCGTTCTTGCTGACTAAAAATGCATCTGCACCAATCTTTTCGATTGCTTCATGTTTCTTGTCGGCAGATGTACTGATAACTGTAACTCTGGTCCCGAGAGCCTTGAGGAACTTAACGGCAACATGGCCTAGACCGCCAAGCCCGGCCACACCGATGTTCATTCCAGGCTTGTCCAGTCCATAATGCCTAATTGGGCTGTAGGTTGTGATCCCGGCACATAGGAGAGGAGCACCATAAAGGGGCAAGCTTTCCGGCCAGCGGATGATAAAGTGCTCATCGGCTACCATGATATCAGAGTAACCACCGCAGGTAATGGTACCATCTTTATCCCTACCGTTGTATGTGTCCGTGGGGCCGGTAATGCAGTAATTTTCAAGATCTCTGTTGCAGGATTCACAATTCCGGCATGATCCCACAATGACACCTACTCCTACCTTGTCACCAACCTTAACTTTCTGGACCTTGGAGCCAACCTCAGTGACGACCCCGACAATCTCGTGGCCAGGCACAATGGGGTAATTTGTGAAGCCCCATTCGTTCTTCACCATGTGAAGATCCGAATGGCATACCCCGCAATACAAAACCTTAAACTGCACATCATTAACGCTGGTGGCCCTTCTTGAGAACTTGAAGGGAGCAAGAATACCGCTGGTATCTTTAGCGGCCCATCCATTAGCATGGAGAGGGTGATCAATTTCAGCGGATTTTGCAGGAGCAAATACCGGTGGGCTCTCAATCGGACTCTCAAGCTCCGGTGATTTTGCCATCTTTATCTGCAATGGCTTAACAAAACCACCAGAAGTAAGTTTGGGTGAATTAAAAGGAGAAAAAGCCATCTGATCACCAAAAAGACAAGTCTTTTGGCACAACATTGTGTTGAGTTTGGGCTCAGCGAGAAAGGAAGTTTGGGAGATCATCTTGAAAGCAAACAGAGATTTCTTTCTAGTGTTTGAAGAACGTAGTTGAATTGAATGATGATTCTACAAAGTCAGGTGCACATATTTATAGCCGACTAGGACCTCAGGATATTCGTAAAGTGGACCCGCGACAATGTAATTAGGATTCTATCCGGTTTGAATTAGTCTGTAATCCAAACCGAAGGGCGAGAGATTAATTACAGTAGTTGGGTCAGTTGAGAATTCATCTCAAACCGTTTTCACTGTTATTTGGCAATGGAGATTAGTTGGGTTGGACAAGATAGCTTCATCCTTCGTACTAGAAACATTTTAATTTTTATACACCATTATCCTCATTCTAGCTGGTTATTATTATTTATAATATTATATATGATTATTATTATTTTTGAAAAGGCTATTATTGTTATTATACAAAATACAATACATACAATAAAATAATTAGGCCATACAATAAGCATATATGGCTTTAAAAAAATTCCAATCTAGGCAAGTACTATATATATGTGTACTTTTTTTGAGTGAGTCAGTTGCGACGATGACAGTATCAAAGTCGTAATTCTAGTTTGTTTGGAGTTTTTGTAACAAATCCAAATTTAGAAGTAGATACTATTACCGTCTAAAATTTTTTAAATGTTAGGATTTAAGTCATGGCAACCTTTGGCATGTAGTTTTACTCAATTTAAAATTAGTCACTAAAATGAACAATTGTTGATGGTATAAATATTTTTGAAATTACGTTCTACGTACTTAAACTAAGATATTAGAGATAAGAATTAAAGATTAATTTTTGAGAGAGATCTAATATGTTGCAGCCTACTTAAAGCTTGGATTTACGAGAGATTTGGTTGGTAAATTTTTTTCAAATCGAAATATATTCCATCCATGAACATAAGAACGAATATTATTTTGAGAAGTGAAAACAAGAACAAAAATATTTTATACGAAAACAACTAACTTAAAAGCATTGAGAAAATTCTGAAAACAACTAACTTAAATTCTGAAGTTCCAACAATTAATGGATTTTCCTAAATATAATTTGCATTGGAAATTTGTTGTAATAACAAAACAATTCAAACTAATTAAACATATGGATGTTATAACACCATAAATATCAAAGATGTGATGAGTATCAGCAGAGAGCATGTCTATTGGATGAATGTATTTTTAATTAACCATCATGCATGCCTCATACTTTAATTAGTCCGAAATTAAGCTCATTTTGTCTGTACCAATCAGGGCATCACGGGCTTTCTTCGTCTTCACGTGGACGTGTCAAATTGCATGTAAAATTTCTTCTCTGCAATCCTTCTTGCACATTTGTACCCTCTTCTTCTTAATTTTCGGTCTCTTTCTTATCATCTTATGTCCAATGCATGGAGGATATATGACACGTTGCTTGACACATCACACATGGTATTCATGCATGGGTGGGCCGGGGGTACGCAAATCCAAAACTCTTTGATCCTATCCCTTACTGTTTATAAGAGCAATATGTATAAATGGGGTGTCGGGTTGACTTCCATCTTCATCAAATGATCAAACTGATGTTAATTATTAAGGAATAAACTAAGAAATCTTTTGAATTTAAAGAAGAATATATGAAGATGAGAGATAATGCTTCATATATATGTGCTTCTTGAATTTTTTCTTGCTCGTATGCCTGCGTTGTGGGGAATTTAATTTAATATTTAATTGGTTTTCTAAATGGAACCTAACGTTTTAATGATAAAATTCATCAATATAGATGAAACGGTGCCAATTTTCAAAAGGTCAGGTCTCTTGGTCTAACTTTAAAGGTGGGAGGATGAAGATGTAAATAAATGCAGAGGTGGTCTCTAATTGGTTGATTAGTTTTTGGGTCGTCTAAACAAGCCCAAAATGTACAACTAAACTCCAATTATTAGTGAGGTTTTCTTACTGGTTAATCGGTTAACCCAAGTCTACTTAGTTTGAGCTTTGAAGATACGTTTGTATCTTTTGTTTTGAGTCACGTTTTCTTTTATATTTCTTATTTTCTAGAATAATAATCCATCCGTAAATTCATACAATATCTGAAAGAGAATATCTAGAGGAAATTTTTGGACAAACCGTCATTCATATAATCTCAAATTTATTTTTACTTTCATTATTTTGATTTTAATTTAAACTGAAATTGAAATTGATTGACTTGAAACAGTAGAGAATTTACACGGAATTAATTCATGCACTCCTACGGATGAGGAACTAATAAATGGGTTAGAAAGTAAACGGACTAAAAACATAGAATTAATTAATGCATTTATATATGGGTGAGGAAATTAATTAGAGTTTAGAATTTGAAAAGCAAAAGAAACAGATATAGAAAAAGAACATATGGATAAAACAAAGGTCAATCACCCGCAATTGATGCAACGGATTCATCACCAAAATGGCAAATGATATATATAACTTGAATTCATGCATTCATATATATGGGTGAGGAAATTAAATTGGGAGTTTAGAGTCTGAAAAGGAGAAAGAAACATACAAAAATAAAAGAAAAAAAAAGGGAAAAGAAAAAGAACATATGGAATTTAAATTTAAATAAAATGAAGGTCAATCACCCACAATTCAATGAAACGGTATTTATCATAGAAACGGCAAATGATATGATATGAATATACAACCAACCATATTGCAATATAATGAAGCCCAAAGCCCACATTCATCATTTTGCTTGGGCTTTCTCAAACTTTCACATTTTAACCAGCCAACTGCAATTTTCTACTTTGCTCTTCTTGGTAAGCCTATTCGTTTTGACATGGCAGTTACGTAACTTTGATTTTTGTGGTTTTTTTGGTGAGGTAATACTTTTACTATATGCCTTTTGTTTTGTGGTGAGAAATGAGCCGTTCCCTTCTCCGTGCGGCAATGTTATTTGTGATTTTTTTTTTTTTTTTGGTGTGGATATTCTTTCAATTTATTTTATTCTACATATGTTTTGTACTTATTTTATGATTTATCTTATAGGAGTACTCATCTAATCTAATCTGATCTAATCTAATTATTTTATTTTGGTTTAAGCACTATCGCCGATCATTTGTTAATCAATCTCTGTAGCTTTAATGACACGGGAAATTTTAAAGTTCAGTGTCAAGAGGGATACTTTGAGCACTAATTATAGTGGTCCTAGCAAGATAAAATTCAAACTTCATTTGTTTCTAATCTTTTATTGTAATTTGATTCAAATATTGAATTTGAATGGTATACATGAACACATGAAAATCCTTTTTGGATGCTTATATCTGATTGTATTTATTGGGGTAGAATTTTATAATTTCTCTAGTACCAATCAAAATTTGGGAATTTTAGACATTTTCTATATATTTTTTTAAATCTCTCTCTCTCTCTCTACAAAAACACAACGCACACACATGGCGCAGAAATGTCACATGTCATTTAACAAAATCATGATTTGTTGATCCCCTTTTTTATGAGTAATGCTATTTAGCACCACTGGTGTTTAGCATCATATCAAGGTGACATTGAATGATAAGTCAAATCAAGTAGGTCATTTATTCATGTATTTAATTTCACTTATCATTCAATACCACAATAGTTGTCACGTAGACTGGAGTCAAGCACCACTAGTGTTACATAACATTATTTTTTTTATTGTAACAGATAGATTAATTAATGCCTTCGAAGATTTATTGCATTATGTAGAGCGAAATAGCTGGAAGGACGCTAAAGTTGTTAGCACATCATTTTAGATGCGTAGAAATTTTTTCATCTTTCTTGTCTTGTTAAGGTAAGACGCACTTCTACATGTTTTAGTCGGAAAACTTGATATGAGGACAACAGCATGTTGGCTTAGATGATTAATTAATTAATTATTTAAATATGGCATTTTTGCAAAATAAAAAAAGGATCATTTTTACATCTGGTTTATATCTTTCCTCACCAGTAAAAATGACAACGGAAAGTAGCGTGCAAATTGTGTGTGTGTGTGTGTGTGTTTCTTAATTTCCTAATTATTATATGTTACATTAAATTACCAATAGAAAACAGGTAGATCCTCCCCCCCCCCAACGCAACACCAAAAACAATAAAAATAAAAATAAAAAAATAAAGAGAAAGAAAAGTGGTAAGCCATTTTTGAAAAGGACAATTTTGTTGTGAACACAGTCATGTAGGACCATACGTAGAATTAGAAATTGTTACAATGTTGTGTCACATCAAAGATCTCAAAAAATTGTTTCACCCTAATGCACCGGCAGTAACCCCCCATATATTTATGGTGTTTACACCCCAGTTAGAAATTTCCCTTTTCCGCCTTGTAATTTACCTTATTAGAATTAATTGTTTATCAAAATTTTTTTTACCTTATTAGATTAATTTTTATCTTGTCCCAACGTCTTCAACTTTTTTTTTAAGATTTTTTCTACCTAAGGAAAATTTCCACAAATTATTATCAATCGTATCTTTCCGTATGACAAATGGGAATATATTATATTCTTATAATTAAATCAGTGAAAAAGGCGTGATGAGAAAGAGATATCATAGATTCAAGGATGCGAAGAAAAGAAAAGGCATGCATTTGACCAAATTTAAAAATATTTCTCAAAACCAGTAAATTGTACAATAAAATACTTGATTGATAATGGTCCAATGAAATGGGATAAATCCAGACAAAGCGTTTGGATAATACTGTTCATTAAACAACTAATCTCACGAACCAGACATGATTTTGATTATAAAAATAAAACTCAAAAAAAAGAAAAAAAAAGTTTTTTTCCCCCTAGCACACAAATTCAAGAAACCACCGCATTCACCTAAGCCTCCTCAGCGCTCTTCTTCCCCATGTCGATCACAAATCTGTATCTGACATCAGATTTGGCAAGACGCTCCATTGCAGTGTTGATATAATCCATGGAAATAATCTCCACATCCGGCATTATGTTGTGCTCTGCTGCAAAATCAATCATTTCCTGTGTCTGTTTCAGCCCTCCGATCATGCTTCCACCCACCATCTTACGCCTGGTGATCATGTGGGGGAAAATCGGGAGCTCCAGAGGTTTGTCCGGTGCACCAACACAGACCAACTTTCCATCAACCTTCAACAATTTGATCAACGGCAGGATCGGATGAACTGCTGAGACACAATCCAGGATCCCATCGAATGTTGCGGCGGCTGCCTCCATCTCCTCCTCGTTCCGGCTAACCAAAAATCCATCCGCACCGATCTTCTCAATTGCTTCCTCTCTCTTGCTGGCAGAGGTACTGATAACTGTGACTCTAGTACCGAGAGCCTTCAAGAACTTGACAGCCACGTGGCCAAGACCACCGAGCCCGGCAACACCAATATGCATTCCAGGCTTGTCCAGCCCGTAGTGCCTGATCGGGCTGTAAGTGGTGATCCCGGCGCAGAGGAGGGGAGCGCCTTGGAGCGGCAAGGTTTCCGGCCACTTAACAATAAAGTGCTCATCGGCCACCATGACGTCGGAGTAACCACCGCATGTGATGGTGCCATCCTTGTCCTTGCCGTTGTATGTGTCAGTCGGGCCGCTGACGCAGTAGTTTTCCAGGCCTCTGGCACAGGATTCACATTCCCGGCATGATCCGACAATAACTCCAACTCCCACTTTGTCTCCGATCTTAACTTTCTCGACCTTGGAGCCAACCTCTGTGACGACCCCGACAACTTCGTGGCCAGGCACAACAGGGTAATTCGTGAATCCCCATTCATTCTTCACCATGTGAAGATCAGAATGGCAGACCCCGCAGAACAAAACCTTAAACTGCACATCGTAATCACCGGTGGCCCTTCTAGAGAACTTGAACGGGGAAAGAACCCCGCTTGTGTCTCTGGAAGCCCACCCAGAAGCCTGGATCGGGTGATCAATTTCGGCAGATTTAGCGGGAGTAAAAATCACGGGGCGCTCCACCTCCGCCGGACGCTCAATTTCCGGCGATTTTGTCATCTTAACCTGCAGCTTCTTCTGGGCAGGCTTCACGAAGGTGGGAGTGGGAAGGCGGGGAAAAGCCGCATGATCGCCAAAGAGAGAAGTCTTCTGGCTCAACATTGTGTTGATTTTGGGCTCAGCCAAAAAGGAGGTTTGGGACATCATCTTGTCCTGTTGAAATTAAAAGCGCAAAAAAAAAACAGAGAGAAAACAGAGTATATGAAGAGATATTTTACTTATGTGTATTGAAGAGGCAGTCGAATGGTTTTGCTCAAGAATCGCGGGCATATTTATACACCGGGGGGACCCTTGAGATAATCATCACGTGGGCCCATAAAGTTACTCAATTGTGGGTCCATATGACTAGGATTCTAGTCAGGGATGATTCAGTTAGATAAAACAGTCTAATCCTCACGCAAAAATCCAGAGAAATTAACGAGATTACCAATTATCCATGGTCCGTCACTTGACAATTCCTTCCGGAAACTAATTAATAGCTAATACGTGACAATATTTGGTCTATTTTGCTTTTTTAATAATGATTAAAAACCTATTAGAAATTTGAAAAAAAAAATGTATTAGAATGACGCATCCTTTCATCATCATTCTTAATTTACTATTAGAGATTTGTTTGATTTTCATTATAGTCTAATGTAGGGAAATTATATTGAGAAGAAAGGTAAAATATATATTAAAAAATGTAAAAAAATTTGAAATATAAATTGAAAAAATAATGATAATCAAACAAGGTCTTATTTAATTTAATAAATACTAAAATTCAACATTGATGAAGGAGTTTTAAGGACAGGCGTGAAAATAATTTTTAAAGAAATGATTTTGTAAAAAGTGATTTTTTTAAGAGCATATATGTAATTAGAAAATAAAGAAAAATTATAAATTTGTGGTGATACATATGTTCAATTTCAACCTATGATTTAATAAACAATTAAATATTAATCAGTTACCAGAGTGTGCGATAACATTAAAAAGATATAGTATTAAAAAATATATATACAATGTAATAAATTGTTGTGCCATAATAAATGAAACTGCGAGGGTAGGTGAGTTTGTTGCGGACTTTGGTAGGAGAGTCCAAATTGGGATTAGAACTGCTGAATCACGGCCGACGTGTAAATCTAATTAATTTAAATGTAATCGTATAATAATAAATAAATAGATAATTACG
This sequence comes from Nyctanthes arbor-tristis, assembly GCA_963692815.1. Classification (NCBI taxonomy): domain Eukaryota; kingdom Viridiplantae; phylum Streptophyta; class Magnoliopsida; order Lamiales; family Oleaceae; genus Nyctanthes; species Nyctanthes arbor-tristis. The sequence goes on from CAVNYN010287282.1 coordinate 57,615, forward strand.
AAGGAGGTTAGATATCTTTTGAAATTGTATTTCTATTTCGAATTTATTGTTGACCTTTTGATAACAACTAGAATAGAATGAAATATATTTTGAGATATATTGAAATATAGAGATATTGGGGGTTGGAGATATTTTAAGACAAATATCTTTATATAATAAGATAAGAACGAAAGATCTTTTTAAATACAAATAAGTTAATAAGACTAGAAGTTGAGATAAAGAGACTATAACTAGAATAGAAGATATTTTGCAAGAATGTAGACATAAGTGTGAGATTTGTTGTATACAAGTCGACCCACTTTGTGTTCAGATAGTCATTTTTCTTTTGAGATCGGAAGAGCGTCGTGTCAATATATACATAGAAAGTATGGAAATACACTTGTGGAGTTCACAAATTTCGGAACCTAAGCCCCCACTTATATTTGGGCATGGTGTACATCTTATATTGTTTGATGTCATTTATGGTCAATGAAATATGTAGCTAAGCTTGCACAACATTATTTTCAATTGGGAATACGTCATTCCTTGAGTTACAGCAAATTACCGGAAATTTGTTATTTCCAAATTAATGCAATATAAATTATGTCTGGACGGTCCAAGAAAATTTGATACGTTGTAACACCAATCCTCGTACGACTTTAGGTCAATATGTACGTTGTGGATAGATTATTAATATATTTTATTAATGTACAAAGTTAGGAAAACAACTTTTATTAATTAATAATTAATTAATTAATAGCGACGAACCGTAGGGAATTTCTTAATTCAAAATTGGCGGTGGGTCTCATCTGGACAACTTGTGTGGGGGACGACGCTCTTCCGATTCTTTTGACAGCTCAATTTTTGGTGTACAAACAAAATATTTTTGGAATCATTAAATTTTTATTTTATAATAACGGTGGAAGATATTTTGAGAAGTTTGGATACGGAAATATGGAGCACAAAAACGAGTATGAAAATTGTTTTTCTAATGTTAGTATTTGTAGTTTCTTGTTTGAGATTGTTCATGGTACTCTCCAACAAATAGGTTTCAGAAATTTGAGAGGATTGAAACACATTTTTGTACGTGTTTTTAAAAGCAATATTTGTCTTTCTATTCGAAATGGTTTATGAGTCTTCAACAATTAACTTTTGCGGAATAACAAAACTGATCAAACTCAAACACGAACTCCTATCTGATATGTTTAAATCGACTTTTGAATTTTATGAAGTGTTAAAAAATGATGAATATCACTTTTGTTTATATGTTTTCTTATTGTTTTTATTTCTCACCAAAGGATCCTCAAAATAACTGCTGAGGAATAATAAAAGACGTGATTTTCTATGAAAAGACATGAAACTTCAAACAAAAAATAGATCGGAAGTTCCACAATGAGAGTGGGACTCCATATTCAATCTTAATTAGCATGTCATTGTCTAAGCAGTATTATCTCTTGCAATTCAAACTAGGAACACCGAGACATCCCCTTCGAACTCTCATATTGTAAACTTTTAGAAATTCTTCCGATCTCAAAAATATTAAAAAATTAAAAACTAAGCCACTATAGTAAAATATATTCACTTAATAATAATAAAATTAACAGAGTGTAAAAATATTAGTTGTCACACTCAGTCCAAATACAAATGATATGAAAGAAGACATAAAGGAACTTGCAAATGATATAATATATATAAATCTCAAGTGGGGCAAAAAACAAAAAGAGAAGTACTATTTAAAAAGCAATTGACTCGTTTTCATCCAACTATGTCAGATCGGAAGAGCGAAAGAAATACAAATTAAGTGCAACTTGCTTGTGTTTAGTTGGGAAAAACACTATAACTATGTTGCAACTAATATTTAATCCTTAAAGGCGACTTGTACTTGTTTTATATGGGGATCACATAAATCACCGTAGAAAGTAGTCATCTGACGATTATCTATTATTAATATAGTAATATGACAATTTAATTTAATGTAAAAAAGTAGCAGACGTAGTTTTGACCTTCATGCTAACGATTGATTAATAAGCGGCTAACATCAATGGTCCACCTTAATTAACCAGGTGTTTAAATAATCGTGTAAGGTAAATTTGAGAACGTGGTGAAAATTTATGAAAAATGGATTATTATTTATTTTTTGTTTACTTGAGAAAAACAAATTAAAGTTGTTAGGGATATGATCATACTGCTATAGGTGAAGTGTACGGGTGCATGTACATCGGTATCTTTTCCATTTGGTCCCAATCAAATTGCTATTGATATAAGCTGTATCCAAACATGTTTGATTAATTTTTAGCTTAAATTGGAAGTGAAAAAGGAAAAGGAGGGTTGCAAGTAGGGTTTGTGAAAGGGAAGCCTCTACTTGAAAGCAACCAAACTATACAGCTGGTAATAATAATTTTACAGC